>JAIUZE010001397.1:0-11359 GCA_022085475.1 Heliosperma pusillum | reverse complement strand
CATCTGTGTAACCTTTTACACGTAACTCAGTTTCGCCTCCAAACACTAAGAACGAATCCTTGGTCCTTCTCAAGTACTTAAGGATGTTCTTTACGGCTATCCAGTGACTCTCACCTGGATTTGCTTGGTAACGACTTATCATGCTCAAAGCATATGCAACGTCGGGACGAGTGCACATCATAGCATACATGATTGATCCAACAGCTGATGCATAAGGGATCAATTTCATGCGTTCAATTTCCTCGGGTTTCGTAGGGCACTCTGACTTGCTCAAAGTGATCCCACTTCCCATAGGAATAAAGCCTCTCTTAGAGTCTTTCATGTTGAACCGATCAAGAATCTTATCAATATAAGTCTCTTGACTTAATGCTAGTATCCTTTTAGATCTATCTCTATAGATCCGGATACCTAAGATGTGCTGGGCCTCTCCTAAGTCTTTCATTTGGAAATGTATTCCTAGCCACTCCTTTACAGAAGTGAGCATTGGAATATCATTCCCAATGAGTAGTATGTCATCTACATACAAGACTGGAAAAGTTACTTTACTCCCACTAAACTTCATGTATAAACACGGTTCCTCGACACTTCGAGTGAAACCATTTTGTTTAATTACATGATCGAAATGATGATTCCAACTCCTGGATGCTTGCTTAAGACCATAGATGGATCTCTTAAGTTTGCATACCTTCTTAGGGTTTGATGGATCCACAAAACATTCAGGTTGTGTCATGTACACTTCCTCTTCTAGAATCCCATTCAAGAAGGCGGTTTTGACATCCATTTGCCAAATCTCATAATTATGAAATGCGGCAACCGCTAAGATAATCCTTATGGATCGAAGCATAGCGACTGGGGCAAAGGTTTCGTCATAGTGAAGACCATGAACTTGGGTGAAACCTTTTGCCACCAATCTAGCTTTATAAACATCATTATGTTTGTCTATGCCACTTTTGATCTTATAGTGAAGAGTCAAGGGCGAGATCACCTAAGAGGGGGAGGGGGTGAATTATGTGTCTATTTAAAATTTTAAGCTTAATTAAAGCTTCTTTAAAAACTCTATGATCACTAAGACACTACTTAGAAGAAAGGAGAAGTTGACACTTGGAACTAGAAAGTTAAAAGTATTCAACAACGATTCAGCCAGTAAATGTCACAGTGGAATCAACAGTGAATTCTGAGTGCAGCGGAAATATTAAAAACGAAATAGACAAAACTCAAGGGTGTTTTTTAAATTGGTTCGGTCACTACTCCGCGACCTACATCCAACGTTATCTTATTAAACATCTTTGAAGTAAACTCATACAAACAAAGACCCCGAATAATAAAACAACTCCCCAACCTACTCCGGTTGCTATTTGCTCAATGCTACTCCGCACCAAGACTTATGCTCAAAGCTAGGGGTGGCAATCGGGTCAGTCGGGTCGGGTTCGGGTCGGGTTCGGGTCGGGTCATGTCGGGTTCGGGTCGTATCGGGTTCGGGTCGTATCGGGTCAGACAACCCTTTCGGGTCGGGTCGGGTCGGGTTCGGGTCGTTATCGGGTCGGGTCATTTTCGGGTCAAATGATACATCGGGTCGGGTCGGGTTTGGGTCGGGTCGTAATCGGGTCCGGTTATTTTTTCGCAATATTTCAATATTTTTACATTAAATCTAGTTTTAAATTATTATTTGGTTTAATTAATTCATTATTAAGTCAAACATATCAATTTAAACAATAAATCACTTTCATTTTGATCATTATTAAGGTTAATAATTGTCAGAGCGTCAATTTAATCTGGTCAATATCGGGTCGAGTCAATGTCGGGTCGGGTTCGGGTCGGGTTCGGGTCACTGATTTTCGGGTCGTCAACGGGTTACGGGTTGTCATCGGGTCGGGTCGGGTCAGTTTCGGGTTGCAGTATTCTCGGGTCGGGTCGGGTCGGTTTTGCTCGGGTTTCGGGTCGGGTCACTCGGGTCGGGTCAGACTTGCCAGCTCTACTCAAAGCTACTCCGCTAAGAGACTTCCCCAACTCTTTCGAGTTGCTATTGCTCAAGGCTACTCCGCCAAGAGACTTCCCCAACTCTTTCGAGTTGCTAGTTGCTCAAGATAACTCTATCTTAAGACTTGTTCTACTCGTTTGTTACAAGACTTGTGTTTCTCAAAATGTTCACAAAATGAACGGTGGAGAAAACGATTAAGTACTAACACGAGATCATCGAACACAATACATGCTTTGTTGCAACGAACTAGCTCTTTGTAAAAGACTTAAGAAAAATATTTTGCAAAACAATTAAGTATGAAATGTTAAATGATTTTTGCAAAGATAATTACTTAATAAAACTCAAAGTCTTTTAAGCTTGAAAATGTTTTGTTGTTGCACATTTGTTCAAATGAAATAAGTGTGGTATTTATAAGGTAAAGTAGAGTATACTACACACTAAAAATAACACACTCCAATTAAGCACAAGTGTTAGAAAATATTAAAGTAATGAAGCTTGAACACCAATAAAGGTGGTTACTTGAGGCACATGGAAACCATGACCCCTTATGCAAGCAAAATGAATGCACAAGTAACTTAATTTTGCAGCCACACTTTAGACAAATAAGGGTAGTTTTTTCAACAAGAAAGAGCATAAAATGGTAGTGACCAAATATAGAAAATGTAAACAACCCATTTTTGGCAAGTGTCTTTTTGTGCAAGCTACCTCTTCTCCAAGACAATTAAAAGCTTTCTTCCAATTATAAAGATCAAACCAGAAATTTTAGCAATGTAAAATGTTGATCAAAAGTTTGAAAAACTATTTTCAAGAGTTAAACATTTTCGAAATATTTAAGAGCCAGAAACCACAGTGACATGTCACTGTCAGTTTTGAAGTACTTAGCATGAATCGAGTTTAATGATCTCTTATACAACACTATGACTCTAACAATGACAATCTTTATCTCTTGATCTTCTTGTGCAACCTTGAACAATTAGTTGAGCTTGCATAGCTATAAGATTAAAACTTAAGAGGCACACATTATATTAACAATAAGATTAATTTGTCTTAAGGCATCATCAACCAATCTAATCTAGAAATGCTCTCTACAATTTACCCCTTTGATGATGGCAAGACAAATAAAATTGAATGTGTTCTTCCCCCTCAATCTATGGTCAAGGTTCACAAGTCTAAACATATCACAAGTCAAAACATGATCAAGATAAGACGCATACATGGTCAAGGTACTTTGGTCAATTCTATACTAACTTAAGTAGAGTTTCAAATCGCTAAGCTAACATATTTACGGTGAACGCAAGCCTAAGAGTTATTGAATCACACACGCACACAATTTTAACAACTTCCCCCTCTTTGAAAAAGGAGTAAAGGTAGAGCTGGCAAGTCTGACCCGACCCGAGTGACCCGACCCGAAACCCGAGCAAAACCGACCCGACCCGACCCGAGAATACTGCAACCCGAAACCGACCCGACCCGACCCGATGACGACCCGTAACCCGTTGACGACCCGAAAATCAGTGACCCGAACCCGACCCGAACCCGACCCGACATTGACCCGACCCGATATTGACCCGATTAAATTGACGCTCTGCCAATTATTAACCTTAATAATGATCAAAATGAAAGTGATTTATTGTTTAAATTGATATGTTTGACTTAATAATGAATTAATTAAACCAAATAATAATTTAAAACTAGATTTAATGGAAACATATTGAAATATTGCGAAAAAATAACCGGACCCGATTACGACCCGACCCAAACCCGACCCGACCCGATGTATCATTTGACCCGAAAATGACCCGACCCGATAACGACCCGAACCCGACCCGACCCGACCCGAAAGGGTTGTCTGACCCGATACGACCCGAACCCGACATGACCCGACCCGAACCCGACCCGACTGACCCGATTGCCACCCCTAAGTAAAGGTGATGTGATATTTTGGTGAGTTGTTTTGTTGGCTCTATGCATGTCACATTATTACACAAAGGATAATACTTGTTAATTAACATTCAAACATGGTTAATAAAACACACTTAATCACATAAGTACACATTAAAATGTATCAACCACTCTAATCAATCATTGAGGCAAATCGTCTACTCATAGAATTATGCGCAATCCAACAAACCAATTTCCAACCGAAGTTTTACGAATTGTTCTCTTTCAAGCGGTTTTGTAAAAATATCGGCAATTTGATTTTCGGTTCTACAAAAGTTAAGACGGATTTGACCTTTTTCCACATGATCACGTACAAAGTGATGTCTTATGTCAATGTGTTTAGTTCTCGAGTGTTGTATCGGGTTCTTAGAAATGTTAATGGCACTTGTATTATCACAAAAAATAGGAGTGGAATCGAATACATTACCATAGTCTTTCAATTGTTGTCGAACCCATAGAATTTGCGCGCAATACAATGCGGCACTAACATACCCGCTTTCGGCGTAATCCGCATCCGAATACCTTAGCCTCCCTTTATGTACTTTTGTTGATGAATCATCACACCATCTTGAGTTTGCTTGATTTGTAGCCCAGGGAAGAAGCCAAGTTTGTGAGAGGAATGCATGAAATGCAAAGAAATCATTGAGAGATGCTCTTGTCTTTCTTCCCGAGTTCAGGTCACTGGCTAAGTTTGAGAGGGGGTGAGATGATTGGTGCTTCCACTTTCTAGGTACGATTTGTGAGCTTGAGGCATTTTCGGGTTCTGATGTCACAGTGGGTTCCACAGTGACATCTGGTTCATTTGGCGAGTTTGAATGGGGGTTCGTTTCTGGTTGTTCATTCGTTTCATGTGGTTCCCCATTCCCCCTGGATGTATTAGCCTCATTTTGGTCAGAAAGTGGATTCATTCCCCCTGAAGTTTGACCTGCCTCACCATTTAACAGTGGATTCAACTGTGATATGGTCTCTTCCTCGTTATGTACTTCATCCATGTCATGTCGAATCATTCCAAGCTCAAAGTCCCCATCTTCATCATCCTCTTCCTGTTCATTAGAATGAAAAACACTAGACTCATCAAAAATGACATTTACACTTTCCTCCATTTTCATAGTTCGTTTATTGTACACTTTATAAGCCTTGCTACGATCCGAATAACCAACAAATATGGCCTCATCACTACGAGCATCAAATTTACCCAAATTATACTTTCCATTGTTGTAAACAAAGCATTTGCTTCCAAAGCATTTCAAATAGGATAAATTAGGCTTTCTTCCTTTAAGCAATTTGTAGGGAGTTTTATTAAGCATTTTTCGGATCATAACACGGTTATAAATGTGGCATGATGTGTTGACGGCTTCGGCCCAAAAATTCTTTGGCACTTTACTACTAATGAGCATAGTCCTAGTCATATTTTCAAGAGTGCGGTTCATGCGCTCCACAACCCATTTTGTTGAGGTGTAGCACGCGAGGAAAAGTTATGGCTAATACCGTGCTCATCACAATATGTAAGAAATGATGAATTCTCGAATTCGGTTCCATGGTCGGATCTCAAAGATATGAGTTTTAAATCAAATTTGTTTTGGACCTTTTTCAACCAAATTAAAAATTCATCAAATGCTTCATCTTTAGAACTCAAGTAAAGAAGCCAAACGAATCGTGAATAATAATCAACAATCACACATAAGAAACGACTACCACCTCTACTTCTTATTCGCATAGGACTACACAAATCAATATGAAGAAGTTCACGAGGTTTTGAAGTACTAACAAAATTTTTGGATTTAAAGGAGGATCGAACTTGTTATCCTTTAGCACAATCTTCACACAATTTATTAAGGTCGAATTTCATGTTAGGAATGCCATTTACTAGATCGAGTTTTCTTAGGGTGTTCAATGTTCTAGCGTTTACATGTCCTAATCTTTTATGCCAAAGCCATGAGTCTTTCTTTAAAGCGCTCATACAAGATAATGTTTGATTTGGCAAGACACAAAGATTAGTCAAGTAAACGTCTCTAACACATTTTCCTTCCAAACTAACTTCCCTTGTATTTCCATCTAGTACACGACATTCACTAGCACAAAACTCAACAATATTACCATTATCGCACAATTGAGATATGCTAAGAAGATTATGCTTCAAACCTTTGACAAGCAACACTTTGTCGACACAATGTGACGATGACTTACCAACCTTCCCGATTGCAATAATTTCACCTTTCTTATTATCGTCAAATGTCACGGTGCCACCTTTGTAGGCTTGTAGTGAGAGAAATTGGCTTTCACTTCCCGTCATATGACGAGAACATCCACTATCCAAGTACCAATTGTTGCGGCCTCTCACTAATGCCTATAAGAAATCAAACTTTTAGTTTAGGAACCCAAATGAATTTGGGCCCCTTTTTGTGAATCACATCATTAATCAAGTCTTTTCGGATCCACATCTGTTTAACCACTTTTATGTTCTTATTAATGTCATTCCATCTCTTAGCACAACCATTAAACACATGACCGGTCTTGCCACAATAATTGCAAATTATATACTCGGGAAGGCCACCGTACTTTCTTCTTCTAAAATCGGTTTTGCTTGGGTCTTGGTTTCGAACGCAACAATGAACGTTGTTGTGCTTGAAACCGAGTCCAACTTTCTTTTCAGCATTTTTAGATTGACTTGTAAGAAAGTCTAAAACAGTTTGGTTTCCTTCCCATTTCTTGTAAAACTCTTTTGCAACCACTAACTCTTTATTCAATTTTTCAACTTTAGCAAGAAGGTCAAGATTTAGATGTCCTACTTTGTCAAAAGCATCTTTAGCATGATTATTCTCATCAACCAACATTTCATAGACTTCTTCAAGACTCTTAACATGATTCTGACATGAGGTGAGGTTCTTTAAGAGTGAGTCACGTTCATTGATTAAGTTATCAACTTGTCGGATTAATGACTCATTTTCAGTTTTAACAGCAGATGTCACAGTGGAATTCACTGTGACATTATACAGATTAACCTCTTTAACAAGATTCACATTTTCTTTCTTTAATCTCTTGACTTCTTTTTTAAGAGAAGGTATGATGTTACTCTGCTCTATCTCATCTAGACACTCTTTTAGACAAACATTTTCTTCGGCTATGTCCTCAATTTGAGTTTGCATAGTTTCAAGTTTTTCATTCTTTTCACGACATTTGTCAAGTAGATCATCGAGCATCAAACATACCTTTTCTTTGGAGAAAGATCTAACCTTTGTCTTGAGATTATTTACCTCATCATCGGAATCATGATCAGAATCATCGGAATGTGCCATGAGACATTTTGCGGACACTCTCTTTAAAGACTCGAGAACATCAAGTTTTAGACGAGTTGTCATGCAAACTTTGGCATCCAATTCTTCCCCGGAAAACTCTTCTTCCTCAGAATCAGACATACCCCAGATTGCAGACATGACTTAGTATTTGTATTCTTTCTTTGCAAAATCACGTTTATCCTTGGATTTGAATTCATTCCATTTAGGACAATCTTTGATAAGATGACCTTTCTCACCACATTTGAAACAAACAACGGATGAAAATGATCTCTTCTTTTGAAAAGCTTTCTTTCTAAAATTGTTGAACTTTTTAGGAACATGACTATTGATCATATCCGCCATATTACGAGAGTAAATGGCCTGCTCATCGTCTCCATCATTTTCCTCATCACTTGAGGTTGATTTGAGTGCGAGACCTCTAGCTTTAGAGCATTCACCCGAACGCTTCATGAGAGTTAACTCATGAGCCATGAGTGAGCCCATTAGTTCATTGAGGGTCAATTTGGATAGATCTTTAGCCTCCTCGATAGCCGTCACCTTCGGTTGCCATTTATCACTTAGGCTACGAAGGATCTTTTGGACTATGTCCTCGGATTCAAAATTACGACCAAGACTCTTAAGTTCATTAACAATACTAGAAAAACATGAAGAACGACTATTAATTGACTCGTCACGCTCCATATTGAACATCTCATATTGTTGCATGAGAAGGTCAATACGATGCTTCTTAACTTGAGACGTTCCCTCATAAGCAAGGCTTAAGGTGTCCCAAATTTCTTTTGCCGAGGTACATCCGGAAATCCGGTTAATCTCTTGTTCACCGATGCCATATTGAAGAATGGACATGGCTTTAGAATTTTTCTCGACTTTATGATAATCAGCCTCGACATACTTATCCTCACTTTTTACGGAACTAGTGCCATCGGGATTAGTGACCGTTATAGCAAGGGGACCTTTTTGAATTATGATCCAACATTCATAATCTGTGCTTTTGACATAGTGCTCCATACGATGTTTCCACCATGAGTAGTTATCCCCTTCGAATATGGGATACTTAGTATGTTTCCCGTCCATGACTATAGGATCAACTCTTTGGTAATTAACCAATATCAAGAGCACAAGGCTCTGATACCAATTGCAGAGTCAAGGGCGAGATCACCTAAGAGGGGGAGAGGGTGAATTAGGTGTCTATTTAAAATTTTAAGCTTAATTAAAGCTTCTTTAAAAACTATGATCACTAAGACACTACTTAGAAGAAAGGAGAAGTTGACACTTAGAACTAGAAAGTTAAAAGTATTCAACAACGATTCAGCCAGTAAATGTCACAGTGGAATTAACAGTGAATTCTGAGTGCAGCGGAAATATTAAAAACGAAATAGACAAAACTCAAGGGTGTTTTTTAAATTGGTTCGGTCACTACTCCGCGACCTACATCCAACGTTATCTTATTAAACATCTTTGAAGTAAACTCATACAAACAAAGACCCCGAATAATAAAACAACTCCCCAACCTACTCCGGTTGCTATTTGCTCAATGCTACTCCGCACCATGACTTATGCTCAAAGCTACTCCGCTAAGAGACTTCCCCAACTCTTTTGAGTTGCTATTGCTCAAGGCTACTCCGCCAAGAGACTTCCCCAACTCTTTCGAGTTGCTAGTTGCTCAAGATAACTCTATCTTAAGACTTGTTCTACTCGTTTGTTACAAGACTTGTGTTTCTCAAAATGTTCACAAAATGACCGGTGGAGAAAACGATTAAGTACTAACACGAGATCATCGAACACAATACATGCTTTGTTGCAACGAACTAGCTCTTTGTAAAAGACTTAAGAAAAATATTTTGCAAAACAATTAAGTATGAAATGTTAAATGATTTTTGCAAAGATAATTACTTAATAAAACTCAAAGTCTTTTAAGCTTGAAAATGTTTTGTTGTTGCACATTTGTTCAAATGAAATAAGTGTGGTATTTATAAGGTAAAGTAGAGTATACTACACACTAAAAATAACACACTCCAATTAAGCACAAGTGTTAGAAAATATTAAAGTAATGAAGCTTGAACACCAATAAAGGTGGTTACTTGAGGCACATGGAAACCATGACCCCTTATGCAAGCAAAATGAATGCACAAGTAACTTAATTTTGCAGCCACACTTTAGACAAATAAGGGTAGTTTTTTCAACAAGAAAGAGCATAAAATGGTAGTGACCAAATATAGAAAATGTAAACAACCCATTTTTGGCAAGTGTCTTTTTGTGCAAGCTACCTCTTCTCCAAGACAATTAAAAGCTTTCTTCCAATTATAAAGATCAAACCAGAAATTTTAGCAATGTAAAATGTTGATCAAAAGTTTGAAAAACTATTTTCAAGAGTTAAACATTTTCGAAATATTTAAGAGCCAGAAACCACAGTGACATGTCACTGTCAGTTTTGAAGTACTTAGCATGAATCGAGTTTAATGATCTCTTATACAACACTATGACTCTAACAATGACAATCTTTATCTCTTGATCTTCTTGTGCAACCTTGAACAATTAGTTGAGCTTGCATAGCTATAAGATTAAAACTTAAGAGGCACACATTATATTAACAATAAGATTAATTTGTCTTAAGGCATCATCAACCAATCTAATCTAGAAATGCTCTCTACAATTTACCCCTTTGATGATGGCAAGACAAATAAAATTGAATGTGTTCTTCCCCCTCAATCTATGGTCAAGGTTCACAAGTCTAAACATATCACAAGTCAAAACATGATCAAGATAAGACGCATACATGGTCAAGGTACTTTGGTCAATTCTATACTAACTTAAGTAGAGTTTCAAATCGCTAAGCTAACATATTTACGGTGAACGCAAGCCTAAGAGTTATTGAATCACACACGCACACAATTTTAACAACTTCCCCCTCTTTGAAAAAGGAGTAAAGGTAGAGCTGGCAAGTCTGACCCGACCCGAGTGACCCGACCCGAAACCCGAGCAAAACCGACCCGACCCGACCCGAGAATACTGCAACCCGAAACCGACCCGACCCGACCCGATGACGACCCGAAAATCAGCGACCCGAACCCGACCCGAACCCGACCCTACATTGACCCGACCCGATATTGACCCGATTAAATTGACGCTCTGACAATTATTAACCTTAATAATTATCAAAATGAAAGTGATTTATTGTTTAAATTGATATGTTTGACTTAATAATGAATTAATTAAACCAAATAATAATTTAAAACTAGATTTAATGGAAAAATATTGAAATATTGCGAAAAAATAACCGGACCCGATTACGACCCGACCCAAACCCGACCCGATGTATCATTTGACCCGAAAATGACCCGACCCGATAACGACCCGAACCCGACCCGACCCGACCCGAAAGGGTTGTCTGACCCGATACGACCCGAACCCGACATGACCCGACCCGAACCCGACCCGACTGACCCGATTGCCACCCCTAAGT
Source organism: Heliosperma pusillum (assembly GCA_022085475.1). NCBI lineage: Eukaryota > Viridiplantae > Streptophyta > Magnoliopsida > Caryophyllales > Caryophyllaceae > Heliosperma > Heliosperma pusillum. Next base: position 681 of record JAIUZE010001397.1, on the reverse strand, counting down.
AAAGGTGATGTGATATTTTGGTGAGTTGTTTTGTTGGCTCTATGCATGTCACATTATTACACAAAGGATAATACTTGTTAATTAACATTCAAACATGGTTAATAAAACACACTTAATCACATATGTACACATTAAAATGTATCAACCACTCTAATCAATCATTGAGGCAAATCGTCTACTCATAGAATTATGCGCAATCCAACAAACCAATTTCCAACCGAAGTTTTATGAATTGTTCTCTTTCAAGCGGTTTTGTAAAAATGTCGGCAATTTGATTTTCGGTTCTACAAAAGTTAAGACGGATTTGACCTTTTTCCACATGATCACGTAAAAAGTGATGTCTTATGTCAATGTGTTTAGTCCTCGAGTGTTGTATCGGGTTCTTAGAAATGTTAATGGCACTTGTATTATCACAAAAAATAGGAGTGGAATCGAATACATTACCATAGTCTTTCAATTGTTGTCGAACCCATAGAATTTGCGCGCAATACAATGCGGCACTAACATACCCGCTTTCGGCGTAATCCGCATCCGAATACCTTAGCCTCCCTTTATGTACTTTTGTTGATGAATCATCACACCATCTTGAGTTTGCTTGATTTGTAGCCCAGGGAAGAAGCCAAGTTTGTGAGAGGAATGCATGAAATGCAAAGAAATCATTGAGAGATGCTCTTGTCTTTC
>JAIUZE010001396.1:0-13132 GCA_022085475.1 Heliosperma pusillum | reverse complement strand
CAATAATACTAGCAAAAGACGTTTTCCAAAGAAAAAAACAAACTCCACTATTGGTTGCTTTAAATGTGGTGACAATGGTCACCAAATCAAAGAATGTCCAAAGTGGGATGACATCAAGTCTAAAGAAAAACGTGACTTTGCCAAAAATCAATACAAAAACAAAGTTATGTCGGCTATTTGGGGCATGTCTGATTCCGATGAGGATGATATCCTTGAGGAAGAATTAGATGCCAAATTGTGTCTTTCCTCGTGTTTCAATCAAGATGCTCCAAAGTCATCAAAGAAAGAATCAATCAAATGTCTTATGGCTCACTCTGTTGATTCCGATTCAGATTCTGACAATGAGGTAAATGATCTCAAGAAAAAGGTTAGATCTTTCTCCAAAAACAAAGTTTGTCTTCTTTTAGACCAATTTATTGATAAGTGTCGTGTCCAAAACAATAAGCTAGATGCCATGCAAATCGAAATAGAGGACATAGCGGAGGAAAATATCAATTTAAAAGAGTGTCTAAATGAAGTTAAACAAGTTGGTTCATCATCTTTACTCGAGAAAAAAATTAAAAAGCTTAAAAAACAGAATCTGATCTTGAGTAAAAAGGCTGAACTGGTACATGTCACAGATACAACCACTGTGACATCTGAGTCTAACAAGGAAATCGAGTCACTTACTAAACATGTGTCTTCCTTAACCAAGGAACGAGACCAACTTCTAATGAATCTAACAACATGTGAAAGTCGAAAAGAAGATCTTGTGCAAATTGCTGAAATGTTAAATGTTGAGTCAAGTCATGTAAAAAGTGCCTTAGAACATGCACAAAAATCAAACGATGACCTTCTTGCTCAAATTGAAATTTTACAAAAAGAATTAGCCGAGGCTAAATTGTTTTATCAAAAGTGGGAAGGAAGCCAGAATGTTTTAGAATTCCTTTTAAAACAATCACAAGAATACGAAAAGCTTGAAAAGATTGCTGGACTTGGTTTCAAGCGCAACAGTAACACTCACTGTTGCATTCGAAACCGAGACCCAAGCAAGACTGATTTTCGAAAAAGAAAATATGCTGGCCTTCCTGAATATATTATTTGTAACTGTTGTGGCAAGACGGGTCATGTATTTAATGGTTGTGAAAAGAGAGTCCTTGACTTAAAAAAGAGCACTAAAGTAACTAAACAAGTTTGGATTAAGAAAGACTTAGTAAAGCAAGCAAGTCTCAAGAAGGGGCCCAAATTTATTTGGGTTCCTAAACTAACTGTTTGATCTCTTATAGGCATTAGTGAGGGGCATCAACAATTGGTACTTAGACAGTGGATGCTCTCGTCACATGACGGGAAATGAAACCCAATTCCTCTCGCTAGAAGCCTACGATGGTGGCATGGTGACGTTTGGTGACAACAAAAGAGGTGAAATCATTGGTATTGGAAAAGTTGGTAAGTCAAAGTCACTATGTGTCGACAAAGTGTTGCTTGTCAAAGGTTTGAAACACAATCTCTTAAGTATCTCACAACTATGTGATCGTGGTAATATTGTTGAGTTTTATGCTAGTGAATGTAGAATTCTTGATGGAAAAACTAGAGAACTCATTCTTGAAGGAAAACGTGTTAAAGATGTTTACATGACTAATTTATGTTCATTGTCCGGTCAAACCCTATCATGCATGAGTGTCCAAAAGAATGACCCTTGGCTTTGGCATAAACGGTTAGGTCATGTTAATGCTAGAACACTAAATACTCTCAAGAAACTTGATCTAGTAGATGGCATTCCTAACATAAAATTTGAATTTAAATCACTATGTGATGATTGTGTTAAGGGAAAACAGGTAAAATGCTCCTTTAAATCCAAAAAGTTTGTTAGCACTTCTCGTCCTCTTGAGCTTATTCACATTGATTTATGTGCACCCATGCGCATTGTAAGTAGAGGTGGAAGTCGCTATATTTGTGTCATTGTGGATGATTTTTCAAGGTATGTTTGGCTACTTTTCTTAAGTTCTAAAGATCAAGCATTTGATGAATTTTTAATTTGGTTGAAAAAGGTCCAAAATAATTTTGGTTTGAAACTTGTCTCTTTGAGATCCGACCATGGAACCGAATTTGAAAATTCATCATTTGAGAATTATTGTGATGAGCATGGTGTTAGTCATAACTTTTCAGCCACTAGAACTCCCCAACAAAACGGGGCTGTGGAACGAATGATCTGAACTCTTGAAAATATGACTAGGACCATGCTTATTAGTTCTACAGTGCCGAGGAACTTTTGGGCCGAAGCTGTTAACACTTCTTGTTACATCTACAATCGAGTCATGATAAGAAAAATCATTAACAAAACCCCTTATGAGTTACTACGAGGTAGAAAACCTAACATCTCACATGTAAAGTGCTTTGGTAGTAAATGCTTCATTCACAACAATGGTAAAGATAACCTTGGCAAATTTGATGCTCGTAGTGATGAAGGAGTTTTTGTTGGCTACTCGGACCGTAGTAAAGCTTACAAAGTTTACAATAAGAGAACTATGAAAATGGAAGAAAGTGTTCATGTAATATTTGACGAATCTAGTCTCTTTGTCTTAAATGAACAGGTTGATGAAGAAGAGGAGGATGATGATTTCGAAATTGGGATGATACGTCATAATATGGATCTAGTAGTTGATGAGGCTGAGCAACAGTCAGAGCCACTGTTGCATGATGAAGCTGGCCAAAATTCAGGGGGGACTAATTCTCCCTCATCTCAAGATGATGCTAGCTCATCCAGGGGGAATGAGGATGCAAGTGAGCAGCTTACTCAAACAGAAACTATTCCAGAATCATCCTCACAAAACAATCTGGATGCAACAGTGACGCCCACTGTGACACCAGAACCAAACGAAGCCTCAAACACTCTTGTCCTAAAAAAATGGAAACACCAAAGCTCTCACCCTCTCTCAAATCTAACCAGTGATCTAAATTCTGGAATGAAAACCAGATCATCGCTCCAAAACTTTTGTGCCTTCAATGCATTCCTCTCTCAAATTGAACCTGCCAATGTCACAGTAGCTCTCACTGATACATGTTGGGTGACAGCCATGCAAGAGGAATTACACCAATTCGAAAGAAACAAGGTATGACATCTTGTCCCTAGGCCCTCTTATCGTACTGTAATTGGTACGAGATGGGTCTTTCGCAATAAGCTTGATGATTCCGGAGAAATCGTAAGGAATAAAGCTAGACTAGTGGTGCAAGGTTTTAACCAACAAGAAGGAATCGATTATGATGAAACCTATGCACCGGTAGCTAGGCTTGAAGTCATACGAATGCTTATAGCTTTTGCATCTCATGTTGGCATAAAACTTTTTCAAATGGATGTAAAAACCGCTTTCCTAAATGGTTATCTTGAGGAAGAAGTTTTTGTTGAACAACCACCGGGCTTTTTAGACAATGAATCTCCTAACCACGTTTTCAAACTTGATAAAGCACTTTATGGTTTAAAACAGGCTCCTAGAGCTTGGTATGATAGGCTTTCAAAAATTTTATTGGAAAATGGTTTCTTACGTGGTTCGGTTGATAAAACATTGTTTATTAAGTCACAGTGTGAAGAACTGTTGCTTGTTCAAGTATATGTCGATGACATTATCTTTGGTGCAACAAATGAAGTTCTTCATAATTACTTTTCGGATCTAATGAAATCTGAGTTTGAAATGAGCATGATGGGAGAGCTTGGATTTTTCCTTGGTCTTCAAATCAAGCAAAGTGAGAAGGGAATAATGATCCATCAACAAAAGTATTTGAAAGAAATGCTAAGTAAGTTTGGGTTGACTAATGCTAAACCTTATGCTACACCTATGGCTTCTAACATCAAACTCGACAAAGACGAAAATGGTAAGAATGTTAGTGCAACCGTGTATCGAGGTATGATTGGTTCATTACTTTATTTAACCGCTAGTCGACCCGACATACAATTTAGTGTATGCTTGTGTGCCCGCTTCCAATCAAATCCTAAGGAATCACATTTCAAAGCCGTTAAAAGGATTTTTAGGTACTTGGTTGGAACACAAAACCTATTTCTTTGGTATATATTTTATTATGATCTTGATCTTGTAGGTTTTTCCGATGCGGACTACGCGGGTTGTGTGGTGGATAGGAAGAGCACTTCGGGTATTGCCACTTTCTTGGGTCCTTGCCTCATCTCATGGGCCTCCAAGAAGCAAAACACCGTTGCACTATCCACGGCTGAAAGTGAATACATCCGTGCAGCGCTCTGTTGCACGCAGATTCTTTGGGTTCGACAACAATTGCATGACTACGGTATTATCTTCGAAACAACTCCTATATTTTGTGATAACACTAGTGCAATTAACATTTCAAAGAATCCCATACAACATTCACGAACTAAACATATCGAGATAAGGCATCATTTTTACGTGATCAAGCCGAGAAAGGAAATATTTGCCTTAGCTTTTGTAGAACCGAAAATCAAGTTGCAGACATTTTTACAAAACCGCTAGAAAGAGAACAATTCGTAAAACTTCGGTTGTAAATTGGTTTATTGGGTGACATGTGATTCTAGTTATTTTATTTTCCTAAATGATTGACTAGAGTTGAGAACATTCATATGATTATTCTAGTTGTAGCTTAGTTCACTACATGCAAAAATATGGTCCAAGAATATGAATAAGTATGCTTGCATTTGAATTGATTTTGCATTGAGCCACTCAACACATTCATCACAATATTAACCCTCTCAAAGTAAACCGTCAAAACCAAAACCACTCAAAATGCCTCCTACAACCACCATAAACCGAGAACTCAAAAGCCTTCCAAGTTCTTATGATTCAAATAAACGAGTTCGATCAAAGAAATAAATGTCTTCTCCTGCCAAATCCGCTGCCACATCCAAAAGTTGGGAAGTACATTTGTTCAAAAAAAAATTCAATGTAGCATGTCCTTCATATCTGTCACAGTCAAGGCCACTGTATCAAAAAGAAAAAGAAAAAAAAAAAAAAAAATTGGAAAGCAAAAGAAAAAGAAATTGAAGTGGAGGTTGAAAAAGAGGTTGAGAAAATTCAAAAGAAAGTACATATCAAAGAGGAAAGTGTGATTGAACAAGAAAAGGAAATGATCAAAATGTTGGGGTTGTGTGTAGTCCATAAAAATGATGATAATCCAACCCTTTTGAAGTTTGCTTCAAATTAAGAAAATGAAAAGAGTCTCTAACTCAAAGCCTTCAAAGAAGCAGAGGTATTCAAGGAAGACGGGTGTTATTGTCATGGATCTTGATGAAATTGAGGAAAAGGTGATTCTGTTTTATGCCACAGTGCACGTGACTGTTGCATCTGCTACCTTTTCAGCTATCATTAACCATAAAACCCTTCCTAGCCTTCCTATTCCATATCTTAAACCATGTTGGCTTGATGTTTAATAAATTCTTCTGCAAACCGTACTTGTTTTTGTCCTTTGAACATATGCTTTGTGTGTTGTTGAACTACTTCAACTGTGTGCGTCATTTGTGTTGTTCTTCTCTTGATGATGTCAAGAGGGGGAAGTATTTTAACTGTGTAAGTGTGTGATCCTTTAACTCTTAGGCTAGCGTTCACCGTAACATGTTTTGCCTCATGATTGAATGCTCTACTTAGGCTAATGTAGATTGACCCTTCAAACCTTGATCATGTTTAATTATGTCTTATATTGAATGCTTAAAGTTCGACCAATCATGGGCTAAGGGGGAACTTTACACATTATTAAAACTTGCCATCATCAAAGGGGGAATTTGTTAGAACCACACTTGGTTGATGATGCCAAGTTTCATTGTCATTTAATGGTTTGCTTCTTAGTTATGATTTATAGTATTTGAAGCTCTCAATTATTTCTCAAGGATGGTGCAAGCAAGGATGATCAAAGATGAAGAAAGCCTTAGCCTAAGTCAAATGTTGTAAACGAGGTAGTGTAACATTCTTAGTTTGTCAAGTGACTGCAAAACCATGCAACAGTGCAAGTCACTGTGGTTTCTGATACAACGAAAGGAGAATTTTCGAAAATGTGAAACGTGTTGATCTTCATAAAGAACTCTTATTTTCAAAAGATTGACTTACTCTAAATTAGAAAAACAAGAGGAGTGTATTTGGATGTTAAAGCTAATCTTATTGAAATATTATTTCCCAAAATTTATGGAAGATAATATTTTATTTCCTAAAGATTTATGGAAGATAATATTTACCAAATTTTTTATAGAAAGATTTATCTCCCATAAAACTTTATGGAAGATATTCTTTGCTTTGCAAATGGAAAGATTTCTTAAGCATACAAATCTGACTATTTCTTTTGAAATATGATCATAATCTTTCACACACTTGTTCTTCTATAAATAACCTCCTTATTTCTCATTTATTGTTAAGACTTTTAAGAGCATTTATTGAGAAACTTTTGCAAATTATTTTTGAGTTTAAAGCTTTGTTTTCAAGTGTTTGCAAAATTGTTTTTACGTTTTAAAGTCTTCAAATCGTTTTTCAAAAAGCTGTAATTCTCCGTGTTTCAGTTCGCTGCACTGTGACATCTAAGTTTGTTCCATGATCTCGTGTTTAGGTCTTAATTGTGATCTCCATGTTCATTAAGTGAACGATTGAGATTAAAGACTCTGTAAACCTGTGAGATAGAACACATAAACTCTTGAAGCGGAGTAGCTTTAAGTTTGAGTGCAACCGGGGTTGGTTGGGGAGTTATTTTCATTGTAAGGGGTTTAGTAAGTTTGAGTAAATTTCTAAACAAGCAATAAAATAACATTGGACGTAGGCTTCGGAGTAGAAGCTGAACCAATTTAAAAACATCGTCTTGTTTGTTCATTTACTTTCACATTCCGTTGCTTATTATTTACTTACTACTCATCTCGTTATTTTTGCCTGCGCCACAGTCTTACATACTGTGACGTATTGCATATCTCGCTGCTTTGTCTGTGTCACAGTCCTTCATACTGTGACTCAGATCTACGGTTACTTCTTGTGAACTTAAATTCAATTAAGCTTCTCAAGTCTCATACTTAATTGTTCTTGCTTGTGTTATCAAATAACCAAGTTAAGTAGAAATTTTTAAAAGTACACCTAATTCACCCCCTCCCCCTCTTAGGTGTTAATCGTTCTTAACTCTTCACTCCTTAATCAACCGAGACTCAAAGTTATGTCAGGGGATAGTGATACTCTGTAAATTAATTTACACTGCACACTTCGTCTTCGGTTTGTTCCATCTATTCTAATAAATGTGTAAGCATTTGAGTTTTCCATGAAACGGATTAATGTATTTGTTGGGTCACATTTCGACAAATTACATGCCAGACTTTTTTTTACGAGAATGCACAGCCGATCCTTTTGCTGCACTCTGGCAAACACGTTTCGCGTACCAGGTAATTCACCCACGGGTGAGAGACTCGTAGTCTAGCTTAGAAGACATAATCTCAGGTCATAAATATTCCCCAAGATTACTTTTGGCCGGAGAGGTTTGAATCTAACACCCTTGAAAATTACACTCAAGTTTTAATCACTATAAATCTATAACACATTCTTATGAATTAATCTGGCTTGAAATCATCTTTAATTTAAAAGATATTTATTAGAATCAGTAGCAAATGAGCGATATAATACGGAGTAATATTTATACTTATTTATGGAGTATGATTAAACTGGAAAAATCTTTCAAAGAAGTTTTGTGCACAAAAAAAAGAAAGTCCACAAAAGGAAGCACAATGCACGTCATGGGAATGTGCATCCACGTTATGAAGTACTCCGTATTAGCTTCCTCCTCTTTATAGTTAACGTTTTCTTATACAAGAATCAAGGGCCTTGATTGTTTATATAAAAGGTACAAATATGAATTGTCAAAGTATTGATCAACCACAAATTAAAAAGGATTATTTACCTTTTATTAAAAATCTATTTTGGATGTATTTCACACAAAGTAGGATACTGTCGAGGTACAACAATATGGGGACTTAATTAGTATCGTCATATTATGATGTTACCATCATCGAACTTTTGCAGCATTGATCGTACAAAAAATAGAGACAAAAGTAAAACTAAAGAAAAGTGAAAGAAGACAGGACACAAAGATTTTTATGTGGAAATCCTTAAATGAAAAAAAAAACACGGGACAAAGTTAGGATAGAATTCTAATAATATTTTTTATCTAATCGTAGAAAAATTGTGTAATGCTAAGTAATTATGTAATGTTTGATGTAGATGAGGTAATGATAGTCAACCAGTCGAGTCGGGTCGAGCCGGTTTGGGTCGGGTCGGGCTAGGGATGGGTGACCCAAAACTGACCCTAGGTGGGGCGGGCGGGCGGGGTTGGGCAGGAGCCAGGAGGCGAGCTGGCTGGGCCGGGATAATGAAAATCTGAGAGGTGGGTTTAGGGAGGGCTTTGGGTGGGCCTATGGCGAGTCGGGTGCGGGTCGGGCTGGGGGCGGGCTAGGAGAGGGGGTCCGGGCTGGGACGGAATAGAAGAGGGTGGGCCTATGGCGGGCCGTGGCCGGGCCCGGTCTTTTGACCAACCCTAAGTTGAGGTGTTGGATGATGATGGGGTGAATGTCAAATGAATGAATTGAGCTCCTCTTGTCTTCTATTTATAGTATAATAAGCTTCATGGGGTTACTTGTGAGTAGGAGGTAACTCCAATTTTGAAGGGTTGTTTCCTAAATTACAGTTGAGTTTTTCTTTCTCTTGTTGCTGCAAATTTTCTTCATCTCATTAGGTTTGTTATGTGATTAACTCATAATCCAAATGTATGAACTTGGTCTTCCACCAAAATAGGAACGAACTTGTAACTAATAAGTCTATTTAACATGTGTTTATTACGGTGATTAATACTCCCATTTAGCCGTGCAAGGTAAGTAGGGATGCTACCATCTCGATTATCTGAGGTAGTGCATCAAAAACTCTAGTTAAGAAACAATTATTAAAAAATTCAAAGTTTAGTGATGGATACAAACAAGAAAGCTCGAAGTTATAAAATCCAAACTAACATCGGAATATTAACAAGTCTAAACCAAAATTGTAAAAACCTACGCTAAACTCTCGGCTCGTCATCTCTCATACTGATGCCCCCACAAGAATCATCATCGTCAAGTACCTGAAAGTCGTCTAACTGCTCACTAAATGATCGAAAATACCAAGTGAATTCCCGCAAATACTTTTAAAAGAGTTTGAGAAACATGAAACAAGTAGTTAACCACTTGGTCGAGTATGGACAATCAATACACAAATATAACACCTCAAACGTGACAATGTCCAAGTTACCGCAATCTAATCATATCTCATACAACATCTAACTCCCAGTCAATTACACAAGTGCGTGCTACAAATCACACGCCAACAAGTAGTGGTACTCAAATCACACACCATCAACAAGGCAAACAGACATGAGTGCAATTACACGACACGATATTAAGCGTGCTAAAAATCACACGGTAACAAGTGATACACAATCACACGACCAACGTGCTCAATCACATTGGTACTCAACTCACACGACGAACTTGCTCGACCACAACTCCCCGGATCATAAATGTGCACATCTCTCAGGTGGCGGATCCACAACGAGAGAATCCTATAAATAGGTCAATAAAACTTTCAACAAAGTTGATTGAAGCTTAAGATTCAATAAAGTTGTTTTATGGCGGAGTTGGTAACACCTATAAATAGGTCACAAGTGTGTTTTGTAGTACAGGTTTTTCGTTTTAGATATACGCTTATGATTAAATATGATATTTTTCTCTTTCATAAATTAAGAATGACATGCATCCTTGCTCGAAACTTGACATCAGTGTGTGTAAAATAAATCCAAGTGTGCACTATTAGCACTAGCTGGAATAACCATCAAGAGCTGCTGTCAAAAAACTAAAACAAGAACAAAAATCAGACCCAAATGTATGATCTCAACTTCAACAGCAAGAGCTTAGGCGACCACGATTTGAGTCGGAACCGTCTTTAGCAAGGGTGACTCGGTTGACAGACAATTCAGCCTTGTATGATTCCGAATTTAACAGCTTCCTGCTAATATTGTTGTAAATCTCCTTGATGGCTATCTCAAAAGCTGTTTTCACATTTGTAGAATCCAAGGCTGATGTCTCTATGAAAAATAATCCTTCAGATTCGGCAACACTTGTGGCCTCGTCCACGCTCACTTCCCGGATGTTCTCCAAATCACACTTGTTTCCTACCAGTATTCTTGCCACCGCGGTGTCACAGTGAGCTGAAATACAAGGCATACCCAGTTTATGTTCAATCTACTCCGTATAATGTAAGGATGCCCTTTAATCTCTATCTTTAGAACTGGATGGAAAAGGTAAAACAAGCACGAAGTCTCAAACAAGAGGTCTCACACAACATTTCAGTGAGACAGACTCATTTTTGGAGTAGAAGGTACAGACTTATTGCTAAGCAAAATCTAAAACACAGAAGATCCAACACTTAAACATCTAGTGCTCATAATTTCATTTTCAGATGCCAAATGAATGAATTTCGAGGATATTCAGACTTCTCTAATATGAATGAACTCTCCTACCTTGGAAAGAAGTAGTGTAACTAGTAAGAAAAATGGAACTCTAGCTAGAAATTTACTTTACTCATTAGTTTTCCTAGGAAGTGTAATAGTAAGGTTATCATTTTTCAACGAACTTTGACGTATTTATCCTCATTCCAAAATGTACGACATTTCATACAATCTGGTTTCTCACTGACAAGGCAGCAATCACATACTACATTAAACCGAGGAAAAAAAGAGAGAAGGGTACATGATTCTCCTCACAAGTCACAATGATCCCCAATTCCCCATGGTTCTCCTAAAAACCAGATGAAGCAACGATAGACCGACACCATTTCAATGCAGGACACACTCAACCAAGCAAACAATAATTGAAGGCCAGTCCCATAGATCTAGTACTAATAACTATGGAAGTTAAAGGAAGCTGAACTATGGATTACGAAGATCAATCAAATTCCCGGAAACATAAAATTTCAATGTAGTATGGCATTGTGATTTATGAGTTCTCTCACATCAACCCAGCAACCCCTTTGAAGCATTCACCGTTCTACTTCCGAAATGTAAATAGTAAATAGTAGTCTACTACTGAAACTATCAACTACTGACAGTCTTGGCCTAGGACAAAAGACAGGGATGGAGGGCCTCCAAATGATAGACAGCACATCAAATCCCCCTCCCCTTTCGACTGTAATGCCCTTGCGACTCCTTTGGCACCAAAAGAAAACACCAACTAGACTTTCAGAAAACACCAACTAGGCTTGAATTTTACCACATCCAAAAACTTACAAACCTGTCCACCAAGATTCCATTTTGAGAGATACATTCTTAATCTCCACATTTACCAAAATTCATGCCCCACCAAGATTCAAACTTTTGAGTATAAATGTAAAATACCATTATACCAATCATCTCAGCAATATCAACACAAAAATCTATCTAATCTTACATTATTACATCTCAACTGTGAGAACCACAGGTAGCTCAAGTGGTAAGACCACTCTTATCCCAACCATGAAGTTGGGGGCTCGATTCTCACCAGCGACACATTGCGCTCATTTGAACCAAAAAAACATCTCAACTCTCAACAAAACTAAAAAAAACCCCACCAAGATTCAAACTTTGAACAATTCGACCAACCCACAAAAAAAACCAAACAAAACCCATGTCAAAAGCCATCACAAACCAACAAAAACACCCAAAAAGTTTTATAATTAGCAAGATTAAGCTTACTATTGAGCTCTAAACAGAAGTATAGAACTAAAAACATTAGAAAACACCAAAAAAATCATAAATTTAGGAAGATAAAGCTTACTATTGAGCTCCTCAAGCCAACGACTGACACTTTCAAAAGTAGAACGACGACTAATATCATAAACAATAAGAGCACCAACAGCACCACGATAATAAGCAGAAGTAACAGCACGAAATCTTTCTTGACCAGCAGTATCCCAGATCTGAGCTTTAATTTCTTTACCATTAATATCAACACAAACTGTTTGAAATTCAACCCCAATTGTTGCTTTTGTATGTAAATCAAATTCATTTCTTGCATATCTTGATAGTAGATTGGATTTACCAACTGCTGAATCTCCTATTACTACTATTTTGAACAAGTATTCTTCTCCTGAGTTCTCATCATCACTCATTTTTTAGTATTAGTGTGAAAAGGGTGTTTTAGAGAGTTAAGCTTACGAGTGTGGGAGCTTCTTTAGATGTGGGCTGCTGAGTTTACGGCTTTAATGCTTTATTTTATTATTTATGACAATTGCCAATGTACACTGCCTCATGGCCAGTCATGGGTGTTGGTACTTGGTGGTAAGAAAATTTCATAATTTCAAATTTTGACAATTATCGATATAGAGACCCCATTTGTTACATAGAAAATAATAAAAGTTTGAGTAAATTAATAGTTATTCTCTTTTATAAACCATTTTTCTAAAATAACTTTCTTTTGAAAACTTTTTAATAATTTACTCCCATAAAATATTCTCAGGTCAAAAATTACACCCAAAATGACCATTCTGTCTCCATTTCCGTCATAATTTGAATTTTCGATTTTGAAGTCTATTTTTTGGACAAAAATGCCCTTCATCTACCTTAAATATCATTGTTGTCTTCTATCTCTCATAATTTCCCCATTTCTTCACCTTACTTATAAATTTTCATCTTCATCATTTCTCCATTTCCCCCCAATTAAGGTATGTTCTTCGAAAGCATTTTTAAAATAATGCTCAAAAAATAAATATTTGTTGTTTTGGGTCGGGTTTAAAACTATTTATCAAAATGGTGTCCACGTAGGCTCGGATTTCGCGAACCAAAAACACGGAGGAAACACGCCATTGGCAATGGCGTGTTTCTAGTGAGTACGAAAATGCAAACTTACAAAAATTGACTAAAAGTAAACACGCCATTGGGAATGGCGGGTTTTCTTACAGAGACACGCCATTGGGAATGGCGTGTCTATGAACAGTACAATTTTTTTTTTTTTTTTAGAAAAAAAAAATAAAAAATTTAAAGACACGCCATTGGGAATGGCGTGTTTGTTCCGTATTTCAGGTTTCGAAAACCCGAGCCTACGTGGACACCATTTTGATAAATAGTTTTAAACCCGACCCAAAACAACAAATACTTATTTTTTCAG
>JAIUZE010001395.1:0-132799 GCA_022085475.1 Heliosperma pusillum | reverse complement strand
TTTTGACTTTTTATTATGACAATTGATCATTGTTATTTTTATTTATTTTTAGTCATTGTCATGTTATTTAAAAGTTGACAAATTTTTTTGGAGTTGGTCACTACTATTAAATATTTTATTTTTATGGATATTTTTATTATGACAATTAATCATCGTTATTTATACCCGATTTGTTAATTGTAATTAAAACTGATTTGAAGTTTATTAAATTAATTTAATGAGTTTTGATTATACCCGGCCTAAGCTTGCAACGGATCGTATTGTAGCAAGTAAGACTTGATGTGATAACGATTCGCTATCTCAAACATTAGGCCCAAACCTACCGCAATACCCTAATCCCAAACAAACACCTTACGCCTAATACTATCCCCTACCGTTGTACATTTTCTCTATTCATACCCAAGCTAAACATTTCCTCTTACTCATCTTTCTTTTTTACACATTTCCTAAAGGCTTGCTTCATATTAACAAATATTCATCTCCCCAATTGAATATTATATCAAAGTTAAGTTTCAACATAGATGCAATTAAATGCAATTTTTCTCTAGTAGGTTAGACATAGGGTAGAGTTTTCGGATCTAGGAAAGGAAAAGGTAATGATTTTAAATATGTGTTATATAGTTGCGAGATGGATGAGGAGTTCTCATCTGATCAAAGACAATGCTAGTTATGGAGTTTTTTGTTGCACAAAGTTCACATTTTTTCTTTAACTTAAACCCTAGCTTCATTCATATTCACTCTTTTTTATTTATTTTCTAGTAGAGTAGTAGTTTTCAATCATTTTTTTTGTTTTTCTGATAATTTTTTTTATTTTAAATAAATAATTGGCTATTGATGCAAATACTTTTTTTTCCTGGTAATTTTTGTTCTTTAAGCAAAATATCACTCTGTATTTATTAATGAATATTTATTTATTAAGTTTAATGGTTTTTTCTATTTTTTTGTTCAACTTTTACATATGTATATTATTCGTAAAATTTATCGTACTTTTTATATTATTCGTCAATTTATTATTTATTATGTAATTTGTATTTTTTGGAGGTTGTGTATTTTAATTGAGCGATGTAGAATAAATGAGAAATTGAAAATGCAGATCAAGTAATCTTCCTTAATTTAAGGAAGAGAATAAATGCTTTTTGACCAGTTGACTTTCAACCACAGGCTGACACGTCAGCTCTGTGGTTGTTGCTTTCTTAAATAAAGATTAGCCAAACTAAGTACAAATTTTCCGAAATAGTATAATCAATAGAGATTTAAACATATATGTTCGATGAGATTTAAGGATAGATGATTTTTTTTTCACTCATACAAAATTGCAATAAAAACTATCCTCGTAAAAATTATTAGCTTTCTTAATTAATGAGAAAAGATAATAATATACACAAATCAATACAAAAACAACATTTCTCAAGGAAATTTTGTAAGTAATAGAAAACATACTTAGTGGAAAAAAATGATTTAAAGGCTTGAAAGCATTTGAAGTTGGAAAAACAAATTGGAGAATGAGCATTTGTTTCCAAAGAATAATCATGCAACATATTCTATTACATACTCCACATTGGGCACTGTTAAAAGATCAAATTGACATCCTTGCGGCATACTTCAACACGTCGACTAAGACATTTGATTTATAACCTGTTTGACATAAAATACAAATAGAACAGAAGTGTTACACGGAAAGCTAAAATGCGCGAAAGAGTACTGAAAGACAATCTTGTACAATTTACAAAAAATTTCTAATTAATATCAAGGATTAGAATATATAGTGTAACAATGTCACCACGCACTTATCATAGACTCATACTACCATTTGATATTGCACATACACAATAATAAAAGAAAAGAAAAAACCAACAAAAATGAAAGAGTATACAAACCAAAAGAAAAGTGTAAAGAAAATCCATAACCATTATTTTTCAATTTAATGCAATACTGCTGATATGTTTTTTTTTGGTACAAAATACTACTGATATGTGAGTATGCCATCCTCTTGCAATTTGAATACAATCACAAAAAACATTAACAAAGTAAGATTCTAACTATTAATTCAAAACAAAATAAAGATAAAAACCGAATTAATTTATTTAAATGTATATACTTTACCTACCAATTTTTTGAATAAAAATGAAAATCAGGTTATTGTTATGAGAGTTATATAAGAATATTTTGTAATTAATCTAGCATTGATTTCAATAATTTATTTGAAGGAAGAAGAAAGATTTTATGAATGAAAGGGAAGATAAAAAGTTACTACTATAATATCATAAATCCAAGTATAATAATGGTAAGGGAAAATAAAAGGGTCATCCCATTAAATAAAAGAAACATAAGTTAAAAAGAAATATAAGATAGATTGATAACAAAAATTATGCGAGAAAAATAAAAAGTTTGTTTTAATTTACTTATTGTGTTTAAACCGATATTTTTTTTAAAAACATTATTGTACTTATAAGCATGTAACATATTGTATAGATAGATAGATATTAGTTATGTGTATTTAATTTTAAGGAAAAGTATGACTTAGTCTTGTGAGATGTAGTACATATTATTTCCTAGTTTTTATTTATTATTCCATTGATTTTAGCATTTAGTATCCTTTTTATTTATTTCTTAGCTTTTTTTTATTTTATTTTGTTTATGAGCACATTTATAGGAGAATAAGAAAAGTTTAGCTCATTAATCTATATATTTTGGCATTTATTATATATTTTTTTATTTCTTTGTTTTTTTTGTTTTTTTTTATTTATGAGCACATTTATAAATTTATGATGTTTGTAATTTGTAAAAAGGAATAAAAATGAAATTATTTGTATGAGTGCCACATAGGATTTTGAGTTATAAAAGATTGTTATGTAAATTCTTTAGTCTTGCCTTTTTATATTATTTATAGATTATATAATTAAATTAGGGATAGACGTTAATTGCATGTGGAAGGAGAGTTATGGGGTTAATTTGTTTCTATCAAAACTTAAGGGGGTCAATTGCACATACTATCAAGCTTATGAGGGTAATTTGCCACTTCCCCGAAAATCTTATAGGCAAACTCTTATCCCTACTTATTAAAGCAACAACCACAGAGCTGATGTGTCAGCCTGCTTTAGTATAAAAAAAAAAACAATAATAAAGGGCCCACCACGTTCAATGTTCATCTTTAATTTAGGGAGTCAATCTTTTCTATACACAATAAATCTGACAAATTAGTAAGATATGATTGATGTGAATTATACATTAATTAACTTAAATAAAAGATTAAATAATACTCCTCACTTTTAACATAATTATCAACAAAACACCAACTGAAAAAATCCAATCTAAAATATCAACTTTAATTTAATAAATAAACTGTAATCCAAAATTTTAAATAAGTACAAATCCGCAAATCACATCATGTCATCACATAATATTCATTACTCTATATTAACAGGGTTATAAGGTAATCGTATGGCAACTCTAATCCAAAATTTTAAATAAGTATAAATTGCAATTGTGCATACTATTCAAAATGAAAGTACATATGTGCACAAAGAACATAGCAATCATGCACTTTGCAAATGTAATTCCCAACTATTATTTGAAAATCTCATGTCAAATTATAAAACAAATAATCAACCTCTTTAAAATGTCAAAACTTTAAAAAAACAACACGTGCATTTTTGCACGGGTGTAAAATTAGTTGTAGTATGTTTTTAGACCTCTTACAAACGATTAAAATAAGAGCTAGTGAGTGAGCAATAAGTGTCACTAGCGACGGAACGATCCGTCGCAAGCTTAAGAAGGGTCAAGTTCTCTCACAAGGAGGCAAGTGGTAACTAAATGGATCCCCACTTGCCCTCCCACTTATCTCCTTGTGAGAGACGATCCAACCAAATTTGTGTTTTTGAAAACAGTCAGGCAAGCAAAATTTGGTGAAAATTAAAATCATGGAAAAGTTACACCAACAAAAACATTTGAGAAAGGCACAAAATAGTAGGCAGCTTTTTCCATTTCAATCAACAAACTCAAAAATGTATCAATCAAACAATGGATCAATCGTAGATTTACACAACAAAATCTGAAAGAAAGAATGAGATGAATCACCCCAATACAAGGGCTTCCCAACCCAATTGCAACTAAAGAGCAATTTGGGGGAACCAAAACAAAGAAAAAATTAAGAAAAAAATAAATAAAAAGGTCTGTGTTAAGAGACTAATAACAAATTAACACCACCATGTACAAAGATTCTCAACCCGATATTGAACAAAGATCTTCAAAGACTTGTCGAATGTTAGGCCTCTCATTTACAGGAAGAATACACCTAAGCGATATCACTAGCATATCGTCCATTGCTCTCGATGATTCCTCTCCCCGAGCAATGTCTCTATCTACACAATCCATTCTTCGCCCTTCTCGATCACAGAGCCTAACCCAATCTGTAAGGTCAACAGCTCCCGACTGACCCGATATGATATCGCCGGCACTTCTTCTGGTCAAAAGTTCCATAAGAATCACTCCTAGTGCATAGACATCTGCTTTCATGGTGAGTACTGGCTTCGAAGCATTAACAAGTTCAGGAGCACAATACCCGAGTGCCCCGAGGTTTAAGATATGTTCTGCTATTCCAGCAGGAGTCATTAAGCGATGTAGACCAAAATCAGTCACTCGAGCACTGAACTCAGGCCCCGCTAAGAGTATATTAGTTGGCTTTAGGTCTCCATGAGGCATGCCTTTATCATGAAGAAAGACCAGGCAACGAGCAACATCAACAGCTACTTGAAGTCTATGGTTGAATGACAAAGGAGAGTGTCTTCGAGGTGTAGATTCTGCACAAGGAACAATCAACATTGAAATTAAGGGAGCTCCACCAGCACAAAGAGGCTGTTTTCTGATCACCAATAATGAAAATTGCCTCGAGAGTTGCATTCAATTAAGGGAGCACGCAACTTCAGAAATAAGAAACAATCACTTTCAAGAATTAGTATGATAACATGATCTTATACAGCTTCTCTAGACCATCTAATGATGTCATCTACTAAAGGCATGGTGGAAGCTAATGGCAATAGAAAAAAAACACATCTACCTACTTATTTAAACCAACTAAATTTGATCTACTCAATGACGCAGACTTTAGCGAAATCATGATTTGCCTAGCCTTACCCACTATGCTAAATAAACAGAGGCCTTCGTCAAATTATTGTTGCTCTAACATTATTCACCAAATCATAAAATAATGAATAAATTACATGTTATCTCCAATGCCTAGCATTATGCATACATTACTATTTACGAAAGAGTTGAACCAACCAGGATAGTTTTGTGCAGACTTGTCATCACATACTGCTGGCTCTGCACAATCAGTTGTTCACACAAACAACATGGACACTTTGAACAATACTATCAGATGCTCAATTGCATAACAAGACAAAAATATTAATCGCTCTCAAAACAGAAACAATTGTTGACACGTTCATACTATGAATATGAGAACCGTCCGCTCATGCTTAATATACACAGCATAAAAATTATGGCACTTACAGTGTACATCAAAATCCTGAGTGAGAAACATACCATAGAGATGGAGTGCCAAACTGTCCCCAGGAACGAAATCTGATAAAATAAGCCTCTCTTGTTCCTTTGGTCCCCAGTAATAAGCTCGTACAGGTACTATATGTGAATGCCTCATTGAGCCGATTTTTTTCGCTTCCTTAGAAAATTCCTTTTTGTTCTTGACTAATCCCACCCTCAGCCATTTTACTGTTAGCATTAGTCCACCATCGAGTGTAGCCTTGTACAGTGTACCATGGCTGCTTCGACCAAGAACTTCAGCGGGAGCTCGAGATAACTGCTCTGCCGTGAATGAAAGAGAAGTATCAAGAAAAAACAACTCCCCCGCAAATCGATCTGGTGAGTAGACATCCAAAGTTACAGGTCGTTCAGAGGCTTCAAAGAAACGAAGTGAAGACGACGTTGGTGAAGCTGGAGGAGATGTCACTATAGCATTGTCAGGGAGAATTGGATCCATAGAGGAAGTATTAGATCCAACTGTTGCAGGTGCACGGTCAACAACAACAGTTACATTTTCGACCGGTCCAGATAATGTCCTCGAAGTTGAAGTTAATAAATGATCGTTCGAGAAACTTAGTGACGTTTGTGGTGGCTGGGAGCCGCCATGAAATTTGAAGCGAGCAGGACGAGTAAATATTCCAAACTTAGCATCTCTCTCACTTGTTCCACCATCAAAATTAGTTCTTCCAGGAAATGTGTGAAACTGGGCACGATAATAAGCTATTAAAACGAAAACAATCATTAGTGTAGCTCCTATTGAGGCTAGGATTATTGCAACTCTTATGTTGGCCTTTGAATTATGATGTGTGGCATCAGGACTAGAGCTAGAACCACTACTTCCTGGTCCTGGAACAGTTGGAATATTCAGCTTTTCATTCCCGGGATGAAAAGAACTTCGTGGAAATCTCCTTAAGTTTTCTGGGAGATCACCCGAAAGGCTATTGTAGGTCACATTCAATGTTTTCAGACTTGAAGGAAGTTTGTCAGGTAAATGACCCTCAAACTGGTTGTCTGACAAATCAAGAGACTCTAATCCCTTGATATTGACTAATGAGTCCGGGATCTGTCCAGATAGGCTATTTTTTGCAAGATTTAATGTTTTCAGCCCTCCTAGGGAGTCAATCTCTTTCGACAGGCCACCTTCTAATGAGTTGTCAGAAAGATCCAAAACCTCCAAGGGTGCGAAAACGGTCTGAACAAGGAAACCACTGAACTTTGATTTTGGAAAGGGGAGTGCACCATTGAAATGATTTCTAGAAAGATTTAACTCCATCAACTTCAGTGAAAACAAAGCTTGTGGTATTGGCCCAGAAAAATTGTTGATGCTCAAGTCAACCTTTGACAGCCTTGAGAGCTGAGTCCATTCAGACGGCAAGTTGCCTGCCAAAAGGTTGTTGCTGATTCTAAGTGTTGTCAATGCTGTTTGAGAACTGAACTCCGGAAAGCTACCAGTCAAACTGTTTGAACTTAGTTCAAGGGTCTCCAAAGTCGTTGAGTTTATACCTTGAATAGAACCTGCTCAAGGAAAAGCTAGTGTTTCAAAAAGATCATTACTAAATTGAAATAAGAGAATTCCAAACACATAAAAAAAAGAGCTACAAAATAAACATCTCACTGCAAAATTATATCTTCGGATAGAAAGGAGTGACTGGGTGAGCATAGCAAGTGAGTGACCGATACATGGCATATAGAATCCAAATTAGAGAGAATGTACAACAATATGCTCACAAATGTGCATGTCTCAGTGTATGTATACTTAGACTTCTAGTTCCAACGCGATTGGCTGTTATACTTCAGAAGTAATGAACAGCAGCAACGCCAGAGATGAAATCATGAACGGACGAAAACAAAACAAAAACATCGTTGTAAGACTTGTAACGGTTTCTTCTATCTCCCTTTAAATTTAATTCAAAGCTTGTTTTAGATGATGATGATGATGTTGTAACTGCACCTTGTAGACTTGAACAGGCACGAAAAATTCCAAGTCAATCAAATTACAAATGAAATGAATATAACAAGGATACAAAAAATAAGGAACCGCCTATATGATATCCAAGGGCCTGTGACTTCATCATCTCCCTAAGACAACTTATCTCAAATTCTCAAAACTTGTAATGCTTTATAGATAAAGAAACAAAGACACGAGTCAATACCATCCAAATCCAAAGATATTTCGCTTGTATAACTGCAAAGGCTAGTTATACTGACACGGGATTCATACAACATAAAGCATTAAAAGACTTTGAAGATCAAAAAACTCCATAAGCTGCACGTATCTAATAAATTAATATTGAACTCAAATGGTGCACATGACAAAGAGCAAACATCCAACGCGAAACTCGAGCTAAAGAAACTCACCAGAAAACCCGTTCCCACTAAGATCCAGCTCTGTCAATGGAACCAAATTAGTCAGCAACTCGACTGGAATCTGGCCAAACAACTGATTATTTGGCAAACGCAAGACCTTCAAATTGTACACACCTCCAAAAGAAGGAAGCTCCCCATTGATGAAATTATCCCCCACATCTAAAACCTCCAAGCTCTTAAACAACGCCAAAGTATCATTCGACAAGAACCCCCCACCCAACAAGTTCCGACTCAAGTTCAAGTGACGAACCGTGTTCCCCAACGACGACACATTCGCCACGTCCACTGGCAACCCTCCAGAAAAGTTATTACAGCTCAAATCAACAAACTCCACATTCCTCATCTCCGAAAACAACACTCCTACATTACCCCAAAGCGCATTCCGACTCAAATCAAAAACCCTAAGCTGCTGCAAATTCCCAATTCCAGACGGATACCCGCCGGAAAACTGATTATTCGACAAATTCATGTACTGCAAATTCCAAAGATCATGAATCCGGTCCGGTACGCGACCGATAAAGTTATTATAGCTCAGATCCAAGTAGTGCAAGCTACTAATCGATCCTAATTGCGGAACTAAACGACCAGTAAACGAATTACCAGATAAACTAAGATTACGCAAATATTTAAGTGGCACTAAAGTACTAAACTTAAGGTCACCTTGAAGATTAAGCCGATCAAGTACAATCGAAACGACAGCGTTTGACGTCTCATCGCAATCGACGCCATGAAAAGCGTCAGGACACAAATCGAGATCTCCGGCGGTTGATACGGCGGCGGAATTCCACGTGTCGACAATTTGACCCGACGGATCATGTCGGATCCCCTTTTTGAACTCGAGTAAAGCTTGAACTTCGCCCGAAAACGCGGTCGCCGGTGTCGGAGGAGAGAGAAATACGAGGATGAAGATTATGTTGAGTGTTAGTGAAGTAATTGCAGTAGTAATTGTCGACATTGTTGTTGAAGTGTCGATTTTAGTGGAGTAAACCCTAGGAGAGAGAAAATTAGGATAAATGGGGGGAAATTAGGGTAATTGGTATTAACGGTGATAAAATGGTGGAGAGATAAACATGATTTGGGGAAGAAGATGAAGGAATGAAATTGAATTGGGGGAAAATAGAGAAACTAGGGTTTTGAATTTATGAAGATGGAGGAAATCGAGTGAGAGTGGTAAGTAAAGAACCCAGAAAAAACAGTCTGTAAAAGGAAACAAAGAGAAATTATAATAATATTGCTTGTTGGTAGAATACGGTATACAGTGTATTATAATATTTTATTTATATTATTATACTGTAGTCTACTCTTACTAAAGTTTAACTATGAAGTGGATTCTTGGAGTTGTGATTTGTGAAGTTTCGATAACTTGCTAAATTAGCTTATAATGATCGAAACCGCTAATTACTTTCTATATTCCAGTGAATCGTTATGTATATGTGATTTATGTATCATACAAAATGTCTTATAAGAGAATTAGTGTGATTATGGTTGTCAAAATCCGAAGTCAATGATACAATTCCATAATTTTTCAATTCAAAAAAGTTTAGCTGATCTTCATCTTACGATTTTATTCATTTGCAAATTTCTAGAGACAGGATCATGATATGATCCGGATCATGATATAATCCTACAATCCTATCAATTGTAAAATAAGTAAATATATATCTTTGGTACTTCTTGTATATTCCAAATTTCGTTCATATAATGTTACTAAAATGAACAAATATTAACAAATAAGATGTCATGATTTTTTCCCAATAAAAACATATACAAATAAGGTGTGTAGGATCTTACAAACCTACGATCCGACTCTACCAATTCAATCATACTCCATCGATTTAAGTTAGAATCTCAATTCTAACACCTAGTGAGATTGTAACTATGATTCTTAGGTGAAATAGGTCTGATACGACATTTTAGGACTCTTTATTTATAAGGTTTATTTTTTAACAGAGTCAGGTTGGTTATTTACTAAGAACATCGTCAAAAATATTATTTTTCACTGATTAGGTATACGATGATATGCTAGTGCACCTTATGAACCCAATATACCTAATGATTTCTTACTAAAAAACATATATTTATGTGCCTTAAGAGAGATGTACATAATCATGTGTTCTAAATTGTAGGATTCTTTTATCTGTTATTGGTGGGGGTATACTAACTTCGAATTTTATTCTAACTATTTATTGTACCTCAGATTTACCTTTGAAATTTTGCTCGGTGTGAAATAAATGTATTTGTATTAGCCTGTTTATTTAATACATTAAAACATTTTTTTTGGGATTTTTAAAATTTTAAATTTAATTGTATTAGCCTGTTTATTTAATACATTAAAACATTTTTTCGGGATTTTTTAAATTTTAGGATAAATTATATCAAATAATATAAGATACATTCGATATTGTCGTTATTACTATAATTACTTTCATTATTCTCGATATTACTAATGTTACTTTCATGAATTCAGTTGTTGTTATTGTTACCTCCACTATTCTATCTACAATCATTTATTATATTAGATTATTGTAATTTAATCGATGACGCGTTTATTGGTGTGAATCGGTGTTGTGACATTCGACACCTGAAATTTGGAGTTTAAAGTCTATTGGATACTTGCCGTCCTACTACGAAAAAACAAGGACTTAGGCAAACATGTCATCTTCTCTATAAGTGTCAATACAATCTTTTTTGAGTTCAATTTTTTATCCAATGACCTATGAACATAATTTTTTTAATTAGAAATCAATTAAAATCTAAGATACTCCTCAAATTTTCCCATATTCGCTATTTATTGTTGATGAGTAATTATTGTCTCTTCACTACTTGTATAGTTGTATAAAATAATTGTTTATTAAGAATTATAATTAATTTTCAAGGAAAATGAAAAAAATCTTATTTTTATTTCCGCATAAATTAGAAAGAATAAAAGGGCAGCATCATAAAATCATAAAATTAAATATAAGTATGTATTTCACTCCGTTTTTATATTGGAAGTTTCTTTTTCATTTCCTTGAAACAAGATTAGCTAATTGCTTTATGCGTCTAATTCTACAAGAATAGTAAAAGTTTATACTTCTCTTTTTCTTCAGATTAATTTTGCACATTTTTATTCTAATCAAAAACATGATATTCACTAAAATCAAAACTCACTTACGTTCACTTACATTAAACATGAAACCCGATTTATATCCACTTTTCTCGCTTTTACCTGATGCTCACTTGTATAGTTAAATCATATATGACCCTCCATTATTTCCATATATATATAATGATATGTGAAGATGTCAAAAGACGTATGATCTTGACTCAAACTACTTTTATAGTAAGAGTGAGTAATAATAATTAGATTGGAGAATAAAAAGACATGAAATAAGGACATGGAGAAGTTGAATAATTGTGACAGAGAGTTGTTGTAGGAAAAGAATGTGCAGAATAATATCTACATCCGACATACTCCTTGAGTAATGCAGATGGGATGATTCATTTAAATTTATAGTATTTGTACTCCCATTCTTATCTGTCTCCTTAAGTTATTACTCCGTAGTCCGTACCATATACTACTCGTATATCATTAATTTGGTCAATACCACTATTTTGTGACAAACGGACCACTTGCGTCTGAAAAATAAGACGGGATTATGTTCTCACTTTTTGATAAAATGTAACCATACCTTATATCAATTTGTTTTCAACAGTGGTTACATCTAACTGTAAAGTGGTTATAAAATCTCGTCTTATTACTTCATACCAAAATGTTCCGTCTGAAGCAAGATCAACTGCCTCATTTTAGGATACAAGCTAATTAAGTTGGGAAGTTTTTGTCTTAATGATGAAGTTAAGAGGCTCATCACAATGTCACAAAATTGTTCCAAAAATAATTAAATTAGTTTTTTTTTTGGTGACATTATAAATTTCTAACCTGTTGAACAATGAAAAATGTAAAGTTTTAGTTCAAATTTTCGAAAATTTTTCGAGTTAGTCTTGTTTCATTACTTGTTTGCTTTTGCTGAACTGTTTCGTCCCGCCCCCTAAATTTAAATTGTGGCTCCGTCACTGTTTCTGACTATTTTAGAAGTGAAATATTGACAATATGTTATAAAATATCAAATCAGAAGTTATATAAAAAGTTCATCTATAATATTCAAAAGTTTGTTCTTATTTGTAAGAACAAAGTTTTATTTAATATAAGAAGCAAGTTTAATTTGTAATTATAGGAAAATGGACATATATAGCTTTGTAAAATGTGAGGAACAACTCAAGATTATTGAGTTTCAACTGTTTTCCACTTAAGAACTTTTATAAAGTTTATCTATTGTGAACAAAAATTCTTAAATAAATGGTTTGATATATCACGACCTAACAAATAAATAACTTTATATAAAGTTTGCTAATTTGTTATTGCTTGAAAGATGGAGGTTGTCAACTTTAAATCCATAATTATGCGGAAATTTGTTTTATGCCAACTACATTTTCTTTGTTGAATTCATACCAAATATCTTTTTGCTCGATCTTTATGATTGCGTGACGAACGATTATTTTCTTAATAGCAAAATTTCATTTTTTTCACATCTATTAGACTTTACCTTTTATTGTTGTTCGACTTTGTTTGACGATGCATTTCAAGTACCTTTTTTTTTTACTGAATTAGCTTTTTTGATAAAAATTTCAAGTTGCTTTTATTTTTTAAGTGTTTGTCAAATAGTTTATTTGCCCAAATAAGTATCTGAAATGAAATGCTACATATGGTAGCATTTGACATTTCAAATACCTTATCTTATACTCCCTCCTATTTCATATACTCTTCCCTTTTCATTCGAGCTCTAGGATTAAGGAAATGAATTTAGACCACACAAAACACTCTACCTTACATACAATGAAATATAAATCACACAAAACACACAACCCCACCTCCAAAAATGAAAATAGGGGAGAAAACATGAATGGACCAAAAAAGAAATAGGGAAGAATATATTGAATATGAGGGAGTATTATATTCTTTTTTTACCCATTCAATCTATAATATTAAATAATTATCACATCCTTTTATGTAATTTCACAAAAAGTCAGCTACATTTTCAGCTAGTTTGTGAAACATTTTTCTTATATAATTAGTTATTTTATCAGCTACCTTATCAGTTACCTTTTTTCGTGTTTGAGTTAATTTTTCAATGTTGAGTTGACTTTCAACTTTTAGCTATCTTTTCAGCTAATTTTACCATACAGTGTAACACCCTACCATACCCAGACCCTTTTAGCAAGACCTTCTGAGCATGGTGAGGTGCTACGCCCCAGTTTTCTGAGGATAGAATGTACCAAATTAATAATCCCAAAAACAAAACATTATTTTACATTTATATGATAAAAGTCCAAATACAAAACAAGGTCGGTCAAATACAAATTAGATACAAGTAGTCAATACTCTACTACAAAAGTCACCAACAGGTCCAATCCCAACGTCAAGGCCAAATCATTATCAACTTATCAATCAACACTTGCTAACAGCTACTCACCATTCGCCGGAATAGCGAATGAGTCACGGTAGGGTTACAAACACAATTCCAAAACGGTAATCAACATATACATAATCAATAACAAGTGCGTCAAAATACAATCATCACACATATCTGGCAGGGGCGAACCCACCTGGTGCCAAGGGGTGGCGGCCGCTACCACAAGCACAAAAAAATCGGTTTAGAAGACGAATTTGCGCTACCCCAAATATTGCTGAATAATAAATAAGTAAACGTTATCTCACTAAACACACAATAAATAGCTTGTGGCTCAGTGGAAAAGACTAGTTAATCACCCATATTCCTAGGTTCGAACCCCTTTACATGCATATTTCCT
Organism: Heliosperma pusillum; assembly: GCA_022085475.1. NCBI lineage: Eukaryota > Viridiplantae > Streptophyta > Magnoliopsida > Caryophyllales > Caryophyllaceae > Heliosperma > Heliosperma pusillum. The sequence continues at coordinate 119,044 of JAIUZE010001395.1, read as the reverse complement.
TCATTTTTTTTACATTTAACAAGTTAGTATATTTTTAACGATTTCATAATTTATTAATATATATAGGCTGATTTTTTTTTTTGCTACCTCATACATTAAATCCTGGGTTCGCCTCTGATATCTGGTGTCTTCGAGTAGCGCACCCTAACCACCAATCGTGGTGCCATCGACTAAGCTAGCACACCGCCGTGTCCAGGGCACGTCGTAGACACAATGGTGGGATCCATGTCATAATAACCATGTGCAATGTGTCTTCAATGGCAGGACCATGAAAAGTGACCCACATAGTCTATGGAGCAAGTTCCCACAACCGCTCCATATAAGTATCCACTCCGCCAAAATATCACAAACACAATCAATCAATCAACCAACTTCGATCAACATGTCACAACCATATCACAATACACATCCAATGACCAATCATATATACATCAACTGGGTAGGATTCACCTACCTTTTAGCATTCCAAGCAATCATCATAAATAAGCAATTCAATCCGATCACAAGAATCATCATCAATGGAGTCCGAACACCCAATCAAGCACAATCAACAAGAGAAAGAGGATCATGGCATTTCATGAAACATTTTGTCTACATGAACAATAATATATAGTACAGTCACTACACGCAAGTGTAGCACAAGTCCCTTAGCTTCACGGCACTTATGCTACACTTGCGTACCAAACTCATCTGCATCCAGCGTCTTACTACGCCACCTCGACCGCCTTTGGACTTACCATACACAGTTTATGTTGCCTCCATTAAGCCTCAGCCCACCTCCTCGGCCCACTGACAATCTTCTCTTAAACGGCTCGTCTCATCGTTGTGGAACCAATGTCGCATTCGCGAACATATTAGCGATCCCTCAAGCTATTAGGAGTCTCACGCCTTATTAAGTCATCCTTCAAGTCTTGGGTCTGGTGCTTCTTCTTGTGCCTAGCCCAAGTTCAACATTAGGCTATAATACCACTTGTTGTGCGAAAGCGTTGATACTGTATGTTGAGCATTTGTAGCACCGGTGTCTACGATATAATAGTATGATATTGTTAGGTTTGGGCCAAATTCTGATGGATTTACTTTTGGCCTCTTTCGAAAAGACCTCGTACTATTATACCGTATTTTATTGACATTTTAATGAAATTTCTTTCACTTTTTACTCTATCCATGTGAAACATGGTGTACATCTTAACAAATGATTGGTCCAAGAAAGTCTAAGACTTTATAATCAAAGTGAACCCATGATTGAACTAATAAGACCTTTAGCTATCACTGAAATTTAGATAATGACATTGTACGATTGTTTAGCCCCCGAAATTATAAAGCACCAATCAAGGGATGCACATGAAATTGTCAAAGCGTCAATCATGGACTATACTCATAAAGTCATAAGTCATAAGGGAAGATTATTTAGTACTTTGTCTTTATTTATTTTATATGAAAAAAGAGAAAACAAGGGAGAGGAAAAAGATAGGGAAATGGAAGGTATTTACGGTAGAAAACTAATCAATAAAGCCATTTAATTTACGGGGAAATAATTAGAAGGTAGTGTATTGGATATTCTCACAGGTGTTTGACTAGGTGTTTTTGTAATAGAGTGTATTTACGATAAAGTTCTCCCTTATGAGTTTTAACATTACTGCATTTTCAGGGCTTGAACACGAGACCTCTGGTTCAGGTAGAACAATTCATTGTCAGTTAATCTAAATGCTCATGTCGGTGTTGAAATGCTCATCTCATTGTTATTATTGCTACTTTCATTACAGTTGTTGTTAATAATGTTACTTTCACTACTCCGACGTCATTATTACTACATTCACTATCTCGCTTTTATTAATTTTACTCCTTCAGCTGCTGCTACTATATCTTTCACTACACTCGCAACTATTATTGTTACTTTTAATAATTGTATATATTAGACTTATATATATATGTATTCAAATAAATATTAAATATTTGATTGGATAGACATTTAAAAGTGTCCATCATTTTTCACTACCCTACAACTACTACTATTATAATAATATAAATTACCCCTATAACTAAAAGAATAAGCTTATTTACAATTTTTCGAAATTCACTTATACTTAAATAAGAACAAATAATTTTTTCCTGTAAGAGCGAGACGTGTACAGTTTAATACTTAGTTGTTCTTCTATTATAGTTTTATATAGATAGATAATAGTATAAAAATACTATTTCTAATAATGATGTAATTTACATAATTAGGATCTGCTTACACGTAAATTTTATTTGGTGTGAAACTATCAATTTCTTTCTCTTATACCGTTTAAGCATGTTACCAAACTATAATATTTAAGTCTTTATGCATTATTGTCTAAAATAATCGTGCATTTGCATGAGAGCTACATTAATAAATCAATAATAACATCATAAGTAATGGAAGTAACTGTAGTAGTAACGAGAATTGTGAAAAATAACACTAATACGTATAATAACAACGAGAGTTATGAAAATACCACTAATACCCAAGAAAATAAGGAAAGTAACAGGAAAACCATCAAGAGTTGGGAAAGTAAGAGCAATGGTAACATAAATAGTTAATGTGTCTCATAATTTGTTTAATAAACATTAAACAATTGTCAATTTATTATGCATAAACTAGTTTTAAACCCCGTGCAATGCACGGGATGGTCACGCGCCTCTTATTTTATTTACTTTGAAATTGAATTTTCTTTTTTGTAATGCTATATTAAGTTATGGGGTTGGAAGTTATTATATTTATAGTATAATGTAAAATAAGCAAGTTATAATCAGGGTGAATAGACATATGTATATGTATTTGTTTTCTTCAACTGATATGCCCTATTGAAAAGTTATACTACTTGTGACATGTATAACTAATTATATTGATTGTGTTTCTTGTTAAACTTGTTAAACCGTGTATAAATTAACTTATGAACCTTAGAGTTAAACTTATTGTGTGCAAATTTTATATCTTGAGTTTTCTTATTGAATTATACTTCTTGTTAAATGAGTTACAAATTGTCAACATTTCACCAGCTTCATATTCTTACTCCCTCTCAACCAGACCAAAGGTAACATTGCCTTTTGGGTGGTCTTCGATACGACACTTTGACCGTCTTTTTCTCCATGTATACACGACTTTTTCGTGCAAAACAATTCATGAAAGGTTTTTTCATAACAAATCAATTGACCCACCATTAAAATTGTGTAATTAAGTTAAAATTAGGATGATAAGTTTCTTTTTAGCAATGTAAAATTGTAGTCAATCTTAATTCAAGTCACTCGTGAAAATTATGATTTTCTTTGCCGAAAATACATTGAAGTAAACGTCAAGTATCAAGTTATAGAGTACCAACACTAAACCAACTTAAAACAACTGAAAATAATCCCTTGACGATAGTTTTGTGGGACGGGCACGGGGCACGTGATAGTGTTTCAAACCAAGGTGAGGAACGCTACCGCATCTCGGAAAGGCATTTCGTGTTAACTGCGCTTCGGACCCTCGGCAGGTTGACACTTATCTCTGCACTTCAGAATGATCCTTCACTTTTTCGGTTTTGTATAAATTCTACTTCCGAAATTGTTGTCGACCTCATCCATCGCCTGCCTCATCCCATTTCTATCTATTTCAACCACACAAAAAACTCTTCTTTATATCTATTCAAAATTTCAAATGTATAACTGGGGATATGGGAACTCACAAGTATCATTGAAATTTAATAATAATGTCGAAAATGAATTTATTATAATTTATAAAGTGATTGATAAAAAAAAAGGATTGAAGGAATGACTTACAGAGCAGTGGAGTACAATATAACAACAAATAATCCTATAAATGAAGTGAAATTTAATTTAATACCAAACAAATATGTAACCCAACATATATATGCATCTTCCTATGTTCACCCATATGACATATCTACACTACGCATAACACATTTCTTCATATATGTACTCCGTGCTCAGCAACATACAAAATAGAAAAACTATTTCGGAGATTCAGAGGATAATGAAAATTGGAACAATCCTTGATTCCTTACACATAGCTAAACTCAAATATAAAAAATTACAAAATGTAATAAAAGGTAGAAATAAAATTGAGATAGAGAGATGGGACTCATGGGAGAAAGATTAAATCATGAAATAAAGAGATTATATACTTCATGTAATCAACAATATAATGTTACATTCATTAAGATGAAGATGAAAGGTTGAATAAATGAAACTCGTTCAGTGAACGTGGGACGGTGGGAATATGAAAAGCATAGAGGCGGGGAGATGAAACGTAGAAATAAAGTAAATATTTAACCAAATGAAGAATTTCAATGTAGTGCTAGTTATTGTTATCTTAATGGTGATAATTAAGGGACATGAGAAACTATTAGCATAAGAGAAGCAGTTAACACAATAGAAAGGTGCTGACGTGGCTAGTTTGGCTAGGTGAGTTGACTAGGTGAGTATTCCTACGTGTCATGATGTTGAGTGGTTAGTTTGTCTTTTTATAATATTTATAGATGTATTATTAATGATTAATTTATAAATATAAATAGGCTATTGATGAACTTATTTTATATATTACATCACCTAATTGCTGAATTTTTCAAACCTTGAGTCATCAAGATAAGAGATAGTCCGAACCAAATACACCTTGTACATTTAGTCAACTCTTATATTATAAAATGGAACAAAAATAAAGAAAGAGAAAATATGAAATGAAAAAATAAGTAATTATATATAGGATCAATTGTTGAAAACACCCTTATATGTTCCACTTTTTAAAATTTAATACCTTATCAAAACTTTTTTAAAACTTAATACCTTACACTGCTACTCCGTTCAAAACTTGGTACCTTAAGTGGATTCAGGCCAAAAAAAAGATGAATTACCCATTATACCCCTACTTTATATAAAACCTATTTTAACACTCTCAACCCTTATAACACTCATTCCTCTCCCACTAATCAAACCTATTTTCCCCAAATTACCTACACTCTCGATCAACACTGCTCATTCATCTTTGTTTAAAATTGATCATCCTACAGCAATAGAAGATCAACTCTTTTTGTTATCAAAGGATCGATCATTCATTGTTAACTAAGTATGTTCACTATTTCCTCTTTTAATTTCATTTGAATTTTCTTTATTAAACCCTAGTTTCTCAATTTCCAGTTTTTAATCGGTACATTTCCAGTTTCTCAATTTCTAGTTTATTTACATTGATTGATGTTGTTCTATTAGCTATTATTAAGTTATTGCGTATATTTTGTTGTATGCATGGATAATTTTACTGTTAATTTGAGAGTTAATTATGGTGGTAAGTTTGCTTATAAGAATAGCCATGTGGATTATATTGATGGGAATGTTTCAATACAAAGTTGTGTGCAAAGTAATGTGATTAATTTCAAGTATTTGAGGGATTTGGCTGATAAATTAATGGGGAAGGAGTGTGAAATATGGTATAAGAAGGGTGGAATTAATCTGGGTTGTGGTAGAAAGCAAATCTTAGGAGATTATGATATAATTAGTCTATTGAAGTCCAAAGATGTGAATATGGAGATTTTTCTGTATTTTGTTAAGCCCCTACCATCTATACCACTCCCTTTAATCACTCCTCATTTACCCAGATGCAAAAGACCCTCAGTGGGCTTATCCCCAGTTAAACATCTACCAAAATATGGCCCATCATTGCAGCCCAATACCAGTGCATCACCATCTTCAGAAAAAACGTTGACTTTGTCAAACCCAAAAAATGCACTAAAAAAGTGTTCTTTTAAAGCACCAAGTCAAAAGATTCCTTCAAAACTGACATCAACAACAACAATAACCACCCATAAGCCTAGCATTGAAGACATAAAGTTTTTGAGAAGAAGCCCTAGAAAATTTAATACTTCCACCCAACTCCACAACAAATCCCAAGCTACTAATGATCCTATCTTAGAGTGTAGTAAATTTGGAGCTGAGAGTGCTTCTGTGCAGTCTAGTGTAAGGAAAGGGAAAGCTAAAGTTGGAGTTGAGAATGGTTATGTGCCGTCTAGTTTAAGGAAAGGGAAAGCTAAAGTTGGAGTTGATAATGGTTCTGTGCTGTCTAGTGTAAGGAAAGGGAAAGCTAAAGTTGGAAGTGAAGGTGTTTCTGTGGTGTGTGAGCTAGAAAAAGGGAAAGGTGTGGGGAAAGCCATTGTTCCATATCAAGGAGTTCAGCAAAGAAAGAGTAGGAGAGGTGGGGGTAAGGTTATAAAAGAGGGATCTTGCAGTGGAGTTGAAGTCCAAGTTAAGGGTGTAAGAAAGGGGAAAAAAGCTGTTGCTTCAGGTAAAAGAAAGGGGAAAAGAGCTGTTGTTGAGGATTATGAGGAGGAGTTAGAGTTTGCTGATTCAGAAGCTAGTGATAGTGATAAATTAAGTGACTGTGAGTGGCAGTGTTGGGAGGAAGATTTGATTGATGAAGAGGATCTGTTTGATAACCATGAGGATAGGGAGATACTAAAGGGTGTTGAAAGTACCTTGAATCAACCACCTACATCTAATATTTCTGTTGATAAAGAGAAACACATATGGGGTATTGATGACATTGAAGTTGCTTTGAATGAAGAGAGGGATGAGGACTCAGATGAACTCAAAAGCCTCCAAGGCTCAGATAATGATGAGGTAGATCCTTACAACACTTTTAATGAAACAGTTGATTTAAAGGGGCCAATTACTTTAAAAACAGGTCTTAAATTTTCAAATGTGTTTGTACTGAGGAAGGCTTTAATTCAACATAGCATAGAGAATGGTTATGACTATTACTACATGCATAATGCTAGTGATAGGATAACTGTTTAATGCTACCATAGATGCAAGTGTGGGTGGGATAGTAGGAGGTCAAGGCACGTTTCTTTAGCAAATTGTAAGTGTGATCCAGAGAGTAGGTGCTACTTTAAAGTACATGCTACACAACTGCCTGGTGGAGAAAAATTTCAGATTAAGTCTTTGATTTTAGAACATACATGTGGAATGTCAAACTACAATAGAAAAGTGTCTTCTGAATACTTAGCAGAAAAGTTTCTAGAGTTTTGGAGAACTAACATGGACTGGAAGATAAATAATTTTAAGGATCATGTTTTTCAAGTATTGAATGTAGAAGTTTCATATGCCAAGTGTTGGCTAGCTAGGTCTAGGGTAAAACAATTGATTTATGGTAATGGGAAAGACCAATATGCTAAGGTTTGGGATTATGCATCAGCTGTTAAGAAGTATAACCCAGGGTCCTCAACATTTGTGGTGTGTGGTGGTATTGAGAGGCCACCTGTTTTCTTCAAAAGATTGTATATTTGTCTCAATGCTTGTAAGGAGGGATACAAGGCTGGATGTAGACCAATAATTGGTGTTGATGGGTGCCACTTGAAGGGTGTTTACCCAGGTATGTGTCTTGTGGCAGTTGCCAAAGATGGGAATAACAATATTTTCCCTGTGGCTTGGGCTGTGGTGGAAGTAGAAAACAATGACACATGGAGATGGTTCTTAGAGCTGCTTAACAGTGACATTGGCAAAGAGGAAGGAGAGGGTATGACATTTATGTCAGATAGGCAGAAGGGGTTGATAGATGCCTTGAGAACAGTGGTGCCTAAAGCAGAAGTGAGGTATTGTGCCAGACACATTTGGGCTAACTTTAAGCTCAATTACAGTGGCCAAGTCTACAAGGATTCTTTCTGGAGTGCTGCAAGAGCAACAACAGAGGTAAACACCCTTAAACTCCTAACTCTATGCATTATATCACAAGCATAAGAACATGCTAATTTTACCTAAATACTAACCTCCTAACTCTATGGAGGCTGACTTTAACTCTCACATGGAGGGTATTAAGTTATTATCCACTCAAGCTTATGAGTATTTGAAAGCCATACCCCCTCAACACTGGTCAAGACATGCATTTGGGACTCAAGCAAAGTCAAACATGCTTTTAAACAGCATGTGTGAGACCTTTAATGGAGTGTTGAAGGAGGTCAGAGATAAACCCATCCTAACTCACATGGAATGGATGAGGAGATATGTGATGAAGAGAAATTTTGATAAGAGGGAAGCTGTGGTCAATTATAAGGGCAAACTTATTCCTTATGTAAGTAAATACTTGAAGTGGGCTGCAGATGAGGTTAGGTTTTGTAAGATATTACCTTCACATGTGGGAATATCTGAGGTGATTTACAAAGGAGAGCCTATGACTGTCAATCTCAATAATAGGACATGTTTATGTAGGCATTGGGATATCACTGGAGTGCCATGTCCTCATGCTATGGCTGCTATTATGAAAGCAAGACTGAATCCAGAGGATTTTGTGGATGAAGCATACTCTAAGTCCAAGTACATCAAAGCCTATGAGCCAGCAGTTGCCCCAATGCCAGGAGTCAAGCACTGGGAGAAGACCAACATGCCTGAGCCTCTCCCCCCACCTATGAGAAAGATGCCTGGGAGGCCTTCCCTGAAGAAAAGAAGGAAGGAGCCTGGTGAAGGTGAGAGCAGGTTTGTGAAGAGGCCAAAGAAGGCACATAACTGCAGTCACTGTGGCCAACCAGGCCATACCAAGAAGACTTGCAAGAACCCCCCAGCCCCTCCCAAGCAACCAGGTAAACCAGGAAGACCAAGGCTTCAAAAATGCTTGGACAACTGAGGAAAGGAACAAGGCTGCCAACAGAAGAGCATCCAAGGCATTATTTACCTCAGCCTCAACAAGTGCAAGCCAGATCAGTGGCTTTGATGGCGGCCTACCCACTGGTACTCAATCAAGCATGATCAATGGCTAAAACATATGTTGTATTTGGTTGTCTTGTAGTTTAAAAAAAAAACTCTGTGTGTGTCTTGTAGTTTGAAGAACAAATCTTTATTTGGTTGTGTTATTCCATCAGTTATGTAAGACATTTTATGAAGTTATGCTAAGCAACATTTGAGAAAACAAGCATCATTGTGTAAAAAATCTTAGAATTTCTCCTTTCATTACTTGTTCAAATAGTGAGTACAAAGCATCTAGTAACTCATGGCATACAATTGAAGGGAAAATGGCCATGAAAGTTGAGTCCACACATACAACTCAACCTATTACATATCATCTAGCTAAATAAACTTGCTTAGTAGAACAAGCAAGACAACAACAACAACAATCTTGACTGACATGTAAATCAGCTTTGATGTATACTTCATTGGAGGACAAGAAACCCCAACTATTTCATCTTTGCCATTCTTTAAATCTTCAATCTCCAACTTGTCTTTCTTCCTCTCTTCTTGTAAAAATTTCAAATCTTCTTTCAAAATGGATGCTTCACTTTTTAGGATGTTCTTATCCTTCATTAGCTCGCAAATAACATTCCTTTGCCACTCCGTTTGTGTTTCATCAACCCATCGAAAAAACTTACATCCACGAAAATTGGTTTCCGGGTTGTAAAATTTGCATGCTTCAAATAATCTACCGGATTAGAATGAGTCCAGGATTTGCATCGACGAACTGGGATCCCACAAAAACACCTTCGTTGAACATCAGAAGAAGACCTAGAAGATGAATCGCACCTACTAATCGACATTTTTTCTGGAAAATACCAAATTCGAAAAATTAAGGATCAATTTATGAACCCTAATTCAGAAAATTCAAACATTTAAGTTTATAAAAATAAAAACAAATTAACTGGAACGGAACATACATATAAATGGAATGGAATGGAAGAAACATATTACCTTAAGGAGAAGAAGATTTGAAAGGGGATAAGTAGTGGAAATGGTTAGAGTGAAGATGAAGATGGCTTATACTTATAAGAAGGAAGGGAAGAGGTTGAGGTTGAGGCTAACATAAGGGTATAATGGGAATAAATTAAGAACTTTGGAGGGAAATTTGGAAAGTGAACGGAATATGCTCTTGTTTTTTGGCCTGAATCCACTTAAGGTACCAAGTTTTGAACGGAGTAGCAGTGTAAGGTATTAAGTTTTAAAAAAGTTTTGATAAGGTATTAAATTTTAAAAAGTGAAACATATAAGGATGTTTTCAACAATTGATCCTTATATATATATATATATATATATATATATAGTATATATGTATATTATATATATATATATATATATAAAATTAGGATCATGTGAGTCCTCCCTATCTTTTTGAGTCCGTGAGTCCATTATACAATATCACAAGTTATACTAAACAATATCACATGTTATACTGTACAATATCACACCACTGATGAACAAATTTTACCTACAATTACAAACTTCTTTTTCTCATAGTTTTTTTCACACCAATCAATTCCAATACCGAACCTCTAATATATATTATCGTTCTCTCTCCCTTACCTTTTAGCACATCACTATTATTGGCGTTTCATGGGACCTCTCTACTTAGCATCTTAGCCTTCGTCATTCTTCTTCATAGCCGACGACGAGACCCTTAATTTAACAATGACAAAGACAAATTTTATTGTGATTGGTGGTGGTGCGCGGTGGTGTGAATTCCAAGGAGTAATGTGTATAAGTGGAGAAATATGGAGATTGGAAAGAAAACATGGGATAAATGGGTGACATCGATGGTGGATAATTCTTTAATTGTGTCATCTAGGTACTTGAATATGTCGCCGGTAATGGTGGGTGGGTGGCCGTTGTCGATGGCGAGTAATATGACATACAATATTTTTAACCCTTTTGTTTTGTTTTTTTTCGTGATATTGTTTAGTACATTCTGTGATATTGTTTGCTGGACTCACGGACTCAAATATTTAGATGGACTCACCGGATCTCACCTCTATATATATATATATATATATATATATGAGAGATTATAATAAACTTATCTTGAAATTATTTTACATAAGAGTTATTATTAATATTGAAATATGCCAAATATCATGACAAAGTTAAATAATAATTAAAAATAAAATAAATGCACAATTTGGTTTGGCAAGTAAACCAATAACGGAGGAAGAAGAATGTGTAGAGAGTAGGACGGCCCAAAGTGAGAAATGGGCCAACTAAGATTCAGCTCATAAAGAATACGCATAGCAAAATATGGGGTGAAGAAAAGGATGTCTACGCTATTTAAGCACTCTTTTTTTTTGGACTGAAATTGTTAAAATTAAACCGAATTAATTTTAGTTGAATTGAGTTCAAAGAAATTGAATGGAACTAAAACAATAACGGTAATAATGTTGAACTAGCCTTTGATTATACTTCTAAGTGCAAGTCTAATAATTTAGCTTAGAGACTTGCTTGCAATTACTAAACCATTAGACATTGTCATGTAGGCTAGCTTGCTTCAAGCTACTAGTTTCATTAAGCTAGTTGCTTGAATGACCCTACCAAAATAATTCAGCCAATGAGAATATTTGATTTGTTCAATTCAATGTTTTAATTAGTTAATTAAATAAATTGAGGATGCGGGGGTACTTAGAAATTAAGTAAAACCATTGGAATAAGCTAGTAGCTTAAAATACAATTAGCTTTGTTAGTGATGTGGGTGTGATGTGATAATGATAAGCTAGTTACCATTGGACTTGCTCTAATCAATCATATGGCTCGCCATACCTCCTCATGAATAAGATTATACTTCAAGTGTTATAATAGCAGTGTATAACCAATCTGTATTTATTCCAGTTTATGTGTATTTTTCCGAGCTTTTTTTTTTTTTGTCATTTTTCTTTTACAAATATTATTATATTATAGATTTTGATCTTATTTACTTCCTCCATTCCAATCAATTCTTTACATTTGTACAATATATGTGAGGTATATTTTAATTAAATGTAAAGAATTGATTGGATTGGAGGAAGTATTATTTTTCCATTCTCAAGTAAATCTACAACCGCTTGATCGGGTCCACATTTAATCTGAATTATTATAAAATACAGTAATTTTCTCTTGTGACGGATATATCTGCCGCAAATTTCTAATGGGTAAAGCTCCCTCACTTGGGTAGATAAGACAAAGCATAGAGAATTTCAGATAACTTATATTTTCCTATCCAAATGGGTAATACTTGACCCATTACAAGCTAGCGACGGATATACCTATCATAAATGAAAATTTGCGTATAAAATAATAGAACATGGCGATAATACTTACTCATAAATTTTGTATTTGAAGTTACTAGAAGAAGAAGAGAGAGTAATCCCCCAAGTGTTGACCGTGAAGTTAGATGGAGAAGTAAAAAACGAAAAACATTGAAGAGGTCTGACAGGAGGGACAGTTAAGAAAGTGAAACTGGGAGAGGTGAGGACAAAATAAAATTGCAGTAATGTGATGGGGTGACCCGTTGCAAGCTTGTGACGAGTCATATTCTCTCACAAAGAGCAAGTGGCAAGGCAAGTGAGGTGATCCACTTGCCCTCCCAATTGTTCTTTGTGAGGGGGATTTGACCCGTCGCAAGTTTGCGACGGGTCGGTCCGTCACAAAGAGAATTTGCGGCAAAATTGACTGCTACTCGTGGATTAATTACTGTGGTAGTACTACTATTTACTGTTCAAGTCTGACTATCATTGACCAATGCTGCCGTGGAAAATACACAGCTGCTCACCACTTACTCACATCTGTCCCACCATTACCCCACTTGGCCCACTACTATTCAACACCACAAAATTCATCCTTAATTTTGTTTTTTTTAACGCAAATTCTCGTTAAGTTGAAAAAAAAAAATACGGAGTAATTTTTTACAATATACAAGTGAGGAGGACAATTAAAGGGCAAAATAATATCCTTTCACAATCCGTAGAGCTGCGCTGGGGATGAGGATGAGATCACCTTATGGAGTCATAGCTTTCGCTGAGTCTTTTAAAGTTGTATTACACTTTACATCTTTATTATTTTGAGATTGGATTGTTGGTCTAGACGGTATGTCGTCCAGTTCGAGAGTATCTATTTGATATATAAACATTGATTAAAATAAACATGGTTCCCTTCATCGCTTGAATTGATATGTACTATCTCGGGCAACCGAGATGGTAACACTCTAATGTACTAAGGGAGTCATGTAAGGCAACTTGGTGTATGAGAGTGTTACAATATCCTTTAAAATAAAACTCGAATACTTTAATACAAAGTTCAGATTTTACACCGTACAACTTGTACAACTAGTGGTATAGTCCATTAATTGAAGCAACTCATGTGTGTTTGTAAAGCCGTAAACATTTATTTGTGTTTTAATACCCCAATTATTTATTTTTTATTACACGGTATATGTATAAATTTTGTAACATTTAATACACAATTTTAATAAAAGTTTATTTATAGCAACACTAATAATTTGCATTTATAATTTTTTTTATAGAATTATTGCCACGATGCTAATAGTAGTAGTTGAATATAGTTTTGCTAAAATGTAAAGAGTAATGGAAAAGTAGCTAAAATTGGGGTTTAAATGTTATTGTACTACTATTTTTATGCTTATTTCATCTGGATCCATATTTATATGGAGGTGATGAGGATATGTTGGTCATACTTAACACGTGGATAAAAGTTACTCTCGTTGTACTGAAATATTGTTATCTATTCTTTCTTGCATAAGACCACGGTATGTGAAATATACAGATATAATAAAGAGATTATGGCCCACTTACATAAGCTAGCCAAATTAGAATGAGAGTAGACATGGCAAAACAAAGCCGATGTGATTGACCCGACTCGAGCTGGCCTGAGACCCGAATTACAACCCCCAAATATGACCCAAAGTCGTAATTGGCCTAGTCTGGCCCGAACATGACCTGAGGAATTTACCCGACCTGACTTGACTAGATTCGAATTCACACGAAAATGACCCGATAAAATATAACTCTAATTGACTAAAAGACTTAAAATGTCTAACTTAAAAGCACACTTTATATTATTCATGTTAAAAAATAATCAAAAATAAACTAGAAATAGATAATAATACTAAAAGTAGTTTTTTCTTTCTCTTTAATCATTGACCTAAAAATGACATGTATCCGAAATAATCTGATTTTGTTCACCCAAAATAATCCGACTCCTTGACCGGAAACGCGAAATAACCCGACTCGGCCTGAACTAACCTGATAATATGACAACCCAAACAGACCCGACTCGAATTGACCTAACCCGAACCCGACACGATTGTCTTGTTTACCAGGTAGACATGAAAGCACCTCAAATGAAAAAGTATGAAATTCACGAGACAAAGGGGTACCGGGTTTATCTTTACTTTTGACACAAAAATTAAGATGTGTGTATGGGTCATCCGTGGCTAACACTATTGGATAACAAGTAGACATTATCACAATTGTATGATTAAATTACAGGGTAAACATGCTTAATGTAAATAGACAAACAAATCACAAATTCTCATTTCAGATGCACAATATCCGTCTCATGCTTAAAATAGTTCAAATGCATGCATATTAAATTACTCTGCTTGTTGCCTAGAATATACCAAAATTTTTATCTTTTATTATCACCACCTGATAATACTTACCCCGTCTTAAGATTTTTACCAATGATACATCTCTTACACAAGACTTACTGCAAACAGATACTCCCTCCAATTCAATCCAAACTACCTAGTCACCTTTTTAAGTCAAACATGTTAAATATTGACATCGATTATATTAAGTCAATTTTTCGAAATTTATATATAAAATTAATATTTTTACATTCATTATAAGAAGAGGTTTCGGAAAATTATAACTTTGACCCAAAAAAATAATATATAAATGAAGAAAAACATGGTTAAAGTGTTATCTCATAGACCGCAAAAAATTAAACAGGTAGTTTGGATTGGATTGGAGGGAGTATATGAGACACCAAAATAAAAACGATAAACAAATCACTAATATCGATTATTTTTTTATACATATTTCAATACAAAATCTACAAAAGGCTTGGTACACTAGAATAAAAATGAAGGGAATAGTTGACAGTTGACAGTGGCGGCACCGCTCGAATGTAGAAATGCTCGTGTTCCCTTGTTCTAACATTCTTACACCACTCCATTTCCTACTTTAAATTCCAAAACCAAACATAAAATGATGCTACCAAACAAGTGACATTGTCGGTTTGAAGTAAACCCTTTTGTATAAGCCATTAAATACCTTTTATATTTTATACATTAAAAAATGAGTCATCTTTTCTATTAATATCACAACTTTTTAACTATTTTGAAACAAGTAACAAGTTCTTGGGAAATCAATAAAGTAGAGCATATATATATAAAGTTGTCTTTGTTTATTTTTTCCAAGGAAGAAAGAATGTCAAATGAAAAAAGTATTGGGTTTGTAAGTTGGGACAAAAGAGAGACAACATACCATGATGTTGGCTTAAATTTGAGGTTACAACAACAACAACAACAACATCAACTCTATTCACCTACAGGTTACTTTTCAGTCTATTTCTTCATTTTATTATTCCATTTTTTCTAGTCTTTTATTCTGTTTGCTGTCAGTTTTATATTCTAAGTACCTGACTAATGTTGGGCTTTCTATATATGTATGTCTGCAGTTTACAAGTCGGTCTCGCTTAAGACCGTCTTTTATGTCTTTTATGTCTTGTATGTGTGATTTTGATGTCGTGTTTTTGAACTAGGCCCCCATATTCCCATAATTCTTGTATTTGAATTTGGTTTTGCATGTGTTTTGGTTGTTTTAAGTTAATTTTGATGTTATGTTTTTAAATTGGACTGACTAATCCTTAAATTGAGAAAGTTGGGTTCTAATCCGTTTAATAGTTACTCGCTTCATTTATTTGCCTTTTTTTTATTACTCTACTCAATCGTTTATTTGCCTATTTTATTCCGTGTGAGAGGTATTTTAATCAAATTCAAACAAATGGTTAGAACGGATGGATATTAAATCAGATTTTAATCAAAGATAGAGTAACTATTAACCGGAACAAAAGAAGTGTATTTTTGTCATCGTTATATAGAGGGTACCGAGTATGTAATTTTGATGTTAATCTTGTATAGTCGACGATTTTTGTATACGCATTGATATATTTGCCTATAGTTCAATCTATGTGGATTGCCATGTTATGTTTTACAATCTTTCATTTTTATGGTTTCAAACGATGATTCAAATTCCCAAACTAGACCGAATAATCCTTACGATAGCAATGACGGTTTTGTATAGGAGAAGGATGTACAAAAGCAACATTTACAGCAAATCAAAGGCAAGAACTAGAGAGGCAAACAGTGATATACAAGTACATGATGGCATCAGTGCCGGTTCCACCCGAACTCATAATTCCACTTTCAAAATACCCGTTACCTCACCTCTCATCTTCGCTCCACCACACCGACCAATCCTCTGTTAGAAAGGCCATGGAACTGAACTACAACGGTGTCGGCCGTGGTGGTGGCAGTGTAGGAAATCCAGAGCCATGGAGGTGTAAAAGAACTGATGGCAAAAAGTGGAGGTGTTCAAGAGATGTAGTCCCTGATCAGAAATACTGTGAGAGACATTCGCATAAAAGCCGGCCTTCAGCTCGTTCAAGAAAGCCTGTGGAATCGTCTCTTCTTGTTTCCTCTGCAACTATTAGTAGTACTAGTACTAGTAACCCTAATGTTACTAACCCTTTTCAACACAATTCTTCTTCCCATGGCATGTCCTCTTCTCTAAGGTAACTTCTTGTCCCTATATTTTTATGTTTTTGCTTACCATCGTTTTAAAAACGTGATAATCGATGGCTGTCAGCTAGATCAATTGGTAAAGCTACGGAAATCTGTCTATATAAATTTGTCCCCAATGGAATCAAAAACTGAAATTTTACAAAAAGGTGGACGCCACCCTTAAATATGATGTACCCTCAGTGAGTCCATTTCCTTACATTTTGCTGTTAACTCGAGTTTTTTTTTGCAAACACGTGCATGCGAGGCATTATAAATCACATGGGTCAAATAAGTCGGAAAATAATTGAAAGCAAAGATGTCCTTTTAACTAATGAATTTGCCTAAATAGTAAGCGTAAAGAATTGGCTAAAATATACCGAAATGAATACGTGAAGAGATGGTTGAGATAGAGACAATAATTCAATACCATAGTACCTTTAGTAATAAGTGTTAGAAGGTTATTATGTAGTCATTTTGTACATGAGGAAGAAATTAACAGTATTGTTCCTATCCACTATTAAATTTTGTACATGTGGAAGAACTTCTAGCATTATACGTTTTAATTTTAAGCTTAAAACGGATCAGATACTACCACATGATGGTAATAAAAGCAAAACTTTTGGTATTTTTTAGGCAACAAGTGAGTGATTTGGTATGTATTTGACCCGTTTTAAGTTTACAATATTTGTGTCGTTTGTTGGTGATTTTTGTTTCTATGGATAGGGGTATTTGAATTTAATGGTGGGTCTGCTTATTTATGTCTACTTTCCCTTTCCCCTATGTCAATTGAATTTGCATTAGTAAATGGTGTAGTTGGTAATAAATTGAAAATGTTGAGATGGCAATTTGAGTTGAAGTTCACTCTAATACCATTCCAATTGTAAATAAGATCGTCTTTCTTACGCAAGACTTACCGTATTGATAAATTTGTACTTTTGTAGGTATCCCCAGTGGCTTATGAAGGATGAAGTTATTACTCCAACTGCTCAAATTTCGTACCCACATCAAATAGAACAGTTTACACATACCTCTCGCTGTAGCCCTACAACTAGTCTTTCCGACCACACTACCGATCCACTCCAACGGCCTTTTATCGACGCTTGGTCCTTGGAGGATGCTAGTACTAATCTCAACAAGTACCCTAATACTTCTTCAGTGGATACCAGTTTACCCCTTACATTGTCCATGTCAGGCAGGTTTGACCCTGACAGTCAAAATAATGCCAAAGACGATAATTATTGCGCTAGGGAAACCCGGTCTTCTAATCAACAGCCTTTGAACTGGATGAGTTCTTGGGCTAATTTGCCGTCTGGTGGTCCCTTGGCTGAGGCATTGTGCCTCGGGATATCCGGACCTACCGATGCTTGGGCAACCCATTCAGAGGAGTTGGTGTCGCCGCATGGACTTAGTAATAGCTCCACGGGGATCACAATGAGTAGTAAGGGCTCTCACGCCAGCGGTGACACCAGTTGTCAAGGTTTCCATCTTTAATGAACTCGATGCATCTTACAAGGTCTTCGACATTTTGTTTTTCTTTTATCAGGTCAATTTGCTGGTATAAAGTTTTTTTTTGACTTATGGAGCATTAGCAAAAAAGCAAATGATCAGCTGAAAATTTGTAATCGAGGACAATTTTGGCATTTGCTGTCTTATTCCTCCATTCCTGTTTCATCTCTCTTGATTACTAAACTAAGAATTTCTTATTAGTAAAAAAATGCGTTAAGAAAATATACTTGCTGTTTCACAATATATTTCTATCGTTTTCAACTAATTTAAGGACAATTCTTGAGAGACTCAAAAGCGTTTTGATGTGCGAAGACACCAAAGAGTACTAGAGTTGTCGTTGGGGCAGAGAGGAGGCGGATGTAGACTCCCCTGCACCTGCTAGGTAAATCTTATGCAAACTTATTTGCCAACTTTTTATGCAACTATAAAATTTTAGGGTTAAGTGGTTTAATCACTAAATTTTCAAAAGATTTGAATTTCTCTATAATTTAAGATTCAACACGAAGTTACTAAAAACATCATATTAGTCACAATAGTAGTAATCGTATTTTAACTGTTTTGTTAAGAAAACCAAAATGGGAAGAATTAAATGTTTTTCTTTTAAATAATAGGAAAAGTGATAACAAATTTTAATTTCTCATAAAAACATCTAGTGAGCACATGTTAGAAAAACTGATATTTTAAATATTTGTCAGGTAAGCGGGTATGAAATGGATATGATGCAAAATCCACCCATGCCACACCACACCACCTATCGCAGTACAATGTGTGGTATCCATATCTGCCTCACTATTAGCAAGAGTTCCACCAATATTCGGCTTCAACTAAGGCGGGTGTGGTGCAGTACCTGCTTTTGTAGCCACTGTCATCCACACCCCGGTAAAGAAAGCAAATTTTTTCCATACTTGTAAGTTTCAATGTGTGACAAAGTCACAAATTAGGAAATCTCCTAGGACGACATAAAATATGCACAAATTCTCATTTGTGACGGGTCGGATCCCTCTCACAAGCTTGCAAGTGGGAGGGCGAGTGGGAAACCATTAATTTTCCACTTACTCTCCCACTTGCAAATTTGTGAGAGGAATCCGGCCTGTAACAAGCAAGACTAACTGTAAAATATAACTTCTAGTCATATTTGGACAGGCACTCTTGCAAGAATAAAGACAGGCTTCTGGGAAAAAGGATTATACATCAGATGTACTACTACCTAAGACTATTTTGAGTTTTTGTGCATTTTTTTCGAGTTTTTTAAAGTTTATAAATTATATTTTACATCTTATATATGATGCTTTTTGAGTTTTATTGTAATTTTTTTGAGCTTAATGTTCAAATTAATAAACTCAAAAACTTTATATTATAACTCATACTTTTAGTTTTTAGTATGTTAGGCGCGGCATATGCAAGCAAAAACGAAATCAGAAGTGTAGAATAGTTCCATAATTTTACAATGTAGGGCACAGTGTATCACAGCCAAAGTCGAGAATATGCACACAACAATGTTTTGTTCGTTACGCCGAAACAAAACGACAAATGATTTAGTATGCTACATATAATTTACTTACTATAGTCCAACAATTTACAAAGGTTAAAATAGCAGGAATTCTGCCAATTGCCCTGCTCGATCAGGTGTATTACATGCTTCAAACAAACAAAAATGAGCAGTTCTCTCTGCTTTACAAGTAAAGAAACTCGCAAAGAGAGGGGTAAGGGGTCGGATGTACACAACTTTGCGCTTTTGCTAACACAAAGACTATTTCTACACGACACGTTAATACCACTTAGTACTGGTATATCGATCACAAAAATTAGTATTACATCTTTTAGAGATTATTATACTGTTTGATATTTACTCGAAGCTACTGGGAAAATTGATGGCGTACCTCAGTTAGGATATGCTGAGATACATAAGCAGCTCAATGTGGCTGCGCAGGTTCTACATACATGGCAGGATGAGCTTGTCGGAGAAATTAAAAAGTTGATACAATTTTGGTCCGAGGATTTGATGTTGGATTCGGCTACTGGTTGTATACATAGGCACATAGCTTCATTGTCCAAAATAATCACCAGTGGGATGTACAAGATGAAATTAAAGCTGGGCAGTCTGATGCTATCAGTCAAGTTTACGATCGTGGTAATCGAGGAAAGAGTGGAATCAGTGTATGACCATCACCTATGAGACGTACAAAGTTCAATCAGTATACACATTGATTCTAAATATAGTCATTATTTCACCAAAAGCAAAAATACCTGCACAATTGTATTATAACTTGGGACGGTTTCCTATAAAAGCGAGGTAGGGGTTTGGATGTATGCAGCCTAATCCTTACTGTTCAATACAAACAGATGGTTTCCAGATTACCCATAGTATAAATTGCATTGTGAACGGCATTTCCAGACCCCCACTACTTCAATACTAAAAGTATACAACTTAGGCCCTGTTCTTTTCGGCTGAAATGAGTTGAACTGTGTTAAATGGAGGTGGGCTTAATTGAACTAAATTGAATGGAACCGAGTTGAAGTGGGTAGAGTTGAAGTAAGACTTAATTTTGTGAAGAGATGAATTGAATAGAATTGGCTAAAACTAAACTAAACTGTGTTGAATAGAGCGGAGCGGAAATAAAACGAGCTGAAATTAAGCTGGAAAGAACAGGGCCTTAGGACTAAAATTCCAAAGCTAAATAGTAGCAGGCTCATAGAATAAGCGTATATGAAATGTCATGTACTTCTAGGGATGGCAATGGATCGGGTTGGATCGGTTTTTGAAGAATCCATATCCAATCCAAAATTTTAGTGGATCACCAATCTATATCCAAACCCGATCCATATCCAAAAACCGATTATCCATATCCAATCCACCATTTTTTTATATTATCCATACCCGATCCAAAACCCGATCCATACCCACTTCAACCCGACCCATACCCATTACAAACCCAACCCATACCTATTTGGAAAATAGCAAAAAAAAAATTTAAAACATTACAGTTACACTCATTAACCATTAAAGTTACACTCAGAAAGTAGTGAGTTTACGTATAAAAGTGTCAAAATCAATACATTATTATTACATATTCAAATTTTTATATTGAAAATGGTTTAAAATAGACTAAAGTTACACTCGTTAAGCATTAAAGTTACACTCGTAAACCATTAAATTTATACTCTAAAACGCCGAGAAGTTACATAAACTTGTTTTAAAATCACCCAAATTCAATTTTTTATTATTCAAAATCAAACAAGTTAAATTTTTTTATATTTAAAATTATAGTTACACTCTTCGCGGTTGGAGTAACGCTCGTACACCATTACAATTATACATTTCTCTATCGTAATAAATGTGTGTCTGAAAATAGGACTCAAAGACTCACCATATATACTGGACTCAAAAGAACCTTACTCATTGTGAAAATGCACCATATTTAATAATTATATAAATAATTGCGAGAGCGTTGACATTAAACACACTCTCAATACGTAAAGGTCTTAAAACTTTCATACGAGAGAAGAAACCCTGAAACAATGCAAAAGTTGTACTCCCTCCTATTCTATTCTTCCATATTTCCTATTTGGTCCATTAATGTTTTCTTCCCTATTTCCATATTTGGAGGTGATGTTGTATTTTTTGTGTGGTTCATATTTAATTGCATGTGGGGTAGAGTGTTTTGTAAGTTCCAAATTCATTTCCTTAATCCTATAGCCCAAATGAAAGGGAAAGATTAAATGGAATAAGAGGGAATATGTTTTAATAAGAAAACATCAAAATATCTTTAACATATATTCCATTTGTAAATAAAAAGTAATTATTAAATAAAAAGCTTAAACTACATTATCACATATTATGTGATTTGTCTTTCTAAGAGAAGATAAATGCACTTATTAGAAAATATAATAGGCGATATACAAATATGTTATAGGTATCTACCTTGAAATTAAAATAAATCTATATTCAGATTAACTTGAAATACTTAAAGTAGAAAAACTATTAGAAAATATAATAGGTGATATACAAAAATATTTTAGGCATCTGCCTTGAAATTAAAACAAATCTATATTCAGATTAACTTGAAACACTTAAAGTTGAAAAACAAGGAGAGCTAAATTTACACGTATAATAAACAAAAGTAAAATAAATAATAAATAAATATAATAAAACATGGATTAAAGAGATATAAAAAAATTTGTGAAGATTTAGTTTTTGTAAGTGAAATCAAATCAAATCGAATTTTGCATTTTAAAAAGGGTTTACATCAGGAGAAAAATGAATATGGATCGAATTTGGATCGGGATAAATGTGGATATGGATCGGTTTCGGGTCGGTTATGGATCTTAAATGGATCGGGTGGATCGGGTCGGATATGGATATGAAATGGATCGGCATGGATTCGGTTCGGTTATTTTTTAAGTGGATATGGATTCGGGTTCTAAATAATGGATTTGGATATGGGTTTTCAAATTTCGGGTTTGGATCGGTAATTTTCCTTCGGATCGGTTCGGTTTCGGTTCGGTCCAGGACAAAATTGCCATCCCTATGTACTTCATTCGTTGAGAGAATAAGGGACTAAAATTGCCTCTGATCTTAGACAGTATAGACAACAAGATGACTAAAGCAGAACCCTTTGTATCAGAAAATCTAAAGGGTTTAACCTTACTAAGCGGAATAAATATTTTTCTGAGAGATTCAAACCTTCTTTTTAAGCTGTTAAACCTTAGTCATCTAAAGCAGAACACCAAATCTTACTAAGCGGAATAAAATCTAAAGGGTTTAACCTTAGTGCAAGCTATTTAAATGTGCAAGAATTTAAGTCGTATAAAGTCCACAAGCAAAGAGATTCAAACCTTCTTTTTAAGCTGTTCCTGTGATTAATCTCTCTCTTTCATCCAGCTTTTTTACCTTAAGAACACCAAATAAGGCTTGAAGGCCAAAAAGAGCACAAACTGTGAAAGCAGTAATTGCAGGCACCTGAAACGGGTAATTTATGTCACCTTTTAGTTTGGTAGTTCTTCAAGTGACTAGAACAAGCAGTAAAATATATCGAAAGGATCACATACTCGGATTGAATGAAGATACAAAATTGTGGCCAGATTGACCAAGGTCCCAGCAATTATGGCCTGTGAGCATTGTAAATCAGAGTTTAGATTACCACTCAGTGGCCTGACAGATGCCACAGACAATTTGAAAATGAAGTCATCAGTCGACAGTGGTGATACCAAAAGTTTTGGAAAGATGCAGATAACACAGAAACGACTGCTAACTTTTGGAGTCTATCTGCATCCGACAGTTTAATCAACTACGCCACAGAATCAATGTCGTCCCCAAACAGTTTAATCAGCTAGGCTATCCTGATATTCAAGATTTTCTCTAGTGATGGAAATTCTCTTAACTTTTAAGGCTCGGGAAGCAGAGAGAAGCGAAGAAAAGTATGAAAGGTAGAGTTGAACGCGTTTTAACTCTTATTGAGGCTAACCCTCAGCAGTTTACTCAATAGATAAAATATACACATCACAGCATGGCTATACTATGAGGTACTATTGAGTAGCAAACCCTTTAGAATGATACCCAAATTAACGAATATGAGCATTCCTACATCTGATTGATCGGGACTTAACAACCTTGGTCGATAGGACATAACACAACTGGCAGATGACTACGCTTCTTGACTGTACCTTTAGTCTCTCTAGGTCACATAATTAGATATGAAAATAAAGAAATGGTTGCAGTACCAAGCAATGTACCATTAAATTTACTAAGGCTAAGGAAATCTGAGAAAAATGATTTACATACAAATTAAACCCAATGTGTTGCAGCTGAGATCTCATGGGTATCTATAAACACGCCGACAAACAAAAAAACCATGCCAAAAAAGAAAACACAGTCGACCTATTGTCTGGTTGGGTTTTGTAGTCCACCAAGGGTAAAATACAAAATTACTCAATGATACAAAAAATCAATAAATAAATTAGGTTTAATACAAGAAGCATGTAAAATTTCTCGTAAAAAAAAAGAGGCATGGAAATTGCTAGTGCGCGCTTTTTTTCCCCAAATCATTATAATACTCTGTTTAATTATATGTCAGAAGACAATGCTAACCAGTAATCGCAGAATTAAGTCTAAAATGTTCACTTGATGACTCACATTTCCTATTGTCTTTTGAACTGCTGCTACACGTTGGAAAGCCCTCTCGGACTCTAAAGCCCTAACACGAAGCTTCAGGTCTCCCTTTTCCTGTTAAATAAATATTGGTACATACATGGTAAGGTACAGAAGTAACATTTATTAAATACTAATATATGTCAATTTCTTCAGGTCAAAGAGGATGAGTACCAGCCGTTCAATAACTTCAGCGAGCTTTGCAACTCTATCTGCCTGCCTAAACAAGTTGTAGAATGCACGAGCTTGTCGGTCCCATCTCTTTCGGAAATCCTAAATCAAGTTACATTTTTCATTTATATTTTTTGGAAACTGTTAACCATATATCATATTGTCACTGAGAACATTGAATCAACTCTTGTACCTTCAAAATAACTTCAACACCAGCTTCACGGAATTTCAACAATTCGAGAGCATAGCTGAAAGATAATGATGTCTTAAGTCTTAACGGTAAAATAAATAAATATATCAAATGGGTCAAGGCTGAATGTTCACGATGAAAACTAGCTAGTAGAAAAAGAAATCTACTCTTACGGTTTGGCAATTTCAGTGATATCAAAACGAGGGTCAAGGCCCTTGCCAATGCCATCTAACACTGCAACATCATAAGAGAATCTTGTGTTAAAATTCAGTAGGCGGGTATGAAATTTAAAAGTAGAAGCCAATCGTTATTTACCAGAAAATGCTCGGACAACAAATGTGAAAGTAGCAGGAAATCTGAATGGTTGGTCTGCAGCAATTGCCAACAAATCTTCCCCTGCAACATGATGGTACAAAATTGTCATAATTCAGCAGCTTTTAACCAATTAAGTTAGAATCGGAGAATACATCAATCATCTATTGCAGCCTGCATTTTACCTATTGCAGCTAGTCGTTCCTTTTTCTTCTGAATTTTTTCCTCCTTGCTTAATGGCTTTTTAAATCCAAGTTCTGCAGCTGCTTTTTCCCTCTCTAGCCTTTGTGCTGCAAGACGCTCCTCAAAACTGAATGAAACAAATTAATGGGTATTACAACAATAGATAAAAACTTAAATCGAGCACCCAATCATTTTGTTGTTTCACGTGCAGTTAGGTTAATAGTTACCGAGGATACTTCAACCTCTGATAACAGTGATGAACTTTGACATTCAACCTTCTTCGGAATAGTCAAAATAAAGAAGCTAGTTTGCTAACTAAAAGGGTCATCTTCTTGAACTTCGAAATTATAGATGGCAAAAAACAGTAGCAAGGAGATCATACTCCGCAAGTAAAAATTTGTAAATTCACTCAAAATGATAGAGAGGGGAGTTGTTGTGTAACAATTTGTTCTGAACGACATTATTGGCCTCACATAAAAAAAAACAAAAACAACAAACACCAGCAATAAACGTGAATACCTGTCAAGGAAGAATTTTGCAGTTCTTCTGACAGCAGTCATATCTCCGGTAGGCACAAGAACACCCATTTGGATCATAGCTTGAAGAACCTGCAAGTGAAAGTATATTTCACACACAACAAGAATAAGAGGAAAAACCAAGGTCCATTTAGCTTGATCATCAGCTGGGAAAATAGAAGCAATGGTATAGATTTTCTTCATCACCTTGTCAGGATCCTTCTCATAGACTCCATAAAATGTCTCTAACAAGCCTTCTCTAATGTTTGGACTGATGCTGCACGACATAAATAACTTCACATTACGAACACCATTCCAGAATTAAATGAACAGCAGACATATGGACAAATTACCTTCCCATCATTCCAAAGTCGTAAAATATTAGTCTTCCACCATTTACATCGTCAACTGCAATGTTCCCAGGGTGCTGTAATAAGGAAAGGTACAAGCATTTAAAAAATAACACTTTTAAGATAACGTATATTATTTTCAGCCAGTAACCTTCAGAAAATAGTATAGCAATACATGACTCAACTTAGTCCTCGTAGTTCCATATTACAGCGAGATATCACAGCATAACAAATTATTTGGTCATTAGTCAGTTCAACATCAATTCAAGGATGCTGTATAACCATCTTTACACATCTCCTCTAAAGGAGCTATAGTTTGCAAAATCCCAAAAAGGTTCATTCTGGATTTCCAGGAGCTTTAAAACTTATAAAAGAAAAAAAAAAGCAATAAATACTTACCGGATCAGCATGGAAAAACCCATGAGAAAGTATTTGTTCTAAATAAGACTCAACAGCATAACGGCCAATCCTGAGAGTCAGTAAACCAATGGTAAGGCAGAAGCACGGGAGTTGTTGGCAGTAAACTGAATTTCATGTCAAAACTATCTAGTAAGAGGTGCTTTAAGATGATGTTGGTTGCTTAATACTTTTTGCGATCAACGCCCAACTGGTCTAATGCTTGAATCCTGTTTATCTTAATTCCAGGGACATATTCCATTGTCAGAATCTGCAACAAAACCAAAATATGTCAACTTGATGCCATTGGAAGTAGACTAGCCAAAACTAAGTCCGATTTGATAAAACTCTCAAAATAATATGCCACCGAACCTGTGGAGTAGTGTATTCCCAGAATATTGTAGGAACCTTGACATATTCCAAATTTTTGAAGTTGTTAGCAAACAGCTCTGCATTAGCAGCTTCCTTTGTGTAGTCAATTTCCTTCAAATTTTCAAAAGTTAGTAGACTCAACAATAAAACTAAAATTATTGATAGAACTAATACAAGAATAACTGAATACACAAAAATTGTAGCTCGGTAAACCCAGACTTAAACATGACAGTCTTCAAATCATAGCAACCAAAA
The DNA here is from genome assembly GCA_022085475.1 of Heliosperma pusillum. Lineage (NCBI taxonomy): Eukaryota > Viridiplantae > Streptophyta > Magnoliopsida > Caryophyllales > Caryophyllaceae > Heliosperma > Heliosperma pusillum. The sequence continues at coordinate 92,109 of JAIUZE010001395.1, read as the reverse complement.
AATCCTATGAATTGAGTAATAATATAATAAAGTAATTTCACATATCTTTTGGTAGGCAAACTCTATCTCCTGGAAGATTGCCGATGTTCAGTATCAGTCAAGTCACTCAATTATTTACAAAATTATTTTTATGTCATGGAAAATCCCTGATAGTCCAGAAATGGAATTGTAATACCTCATTATATTGCCTTTTGAGTTTTTATCATTTATATTGATATTCATAAACATAATGGGCGGGTAAAGGGCAGTTAGATGTATGCAACCTTTTCCCCGTGTTTCACTGAGAGGTTGTTTCGTTTCCGATGACTCGTAATGGAAATTGCATTGAGCATTGAACCAAATAACCACTACTTCACGGCAAAAAGAAGCTCAACTAGTTTAATGTGTCATACTGTCATTGCTTTTTTGTCGTAATCGAGAATAAAAGAATAGTGAGCCTTTGGCTCCCTTGCGAACAGAAATATAAACACAATAAAAGTGTCCCTTAACCTTGAAAATCAGAATAATATCAACTGAATAATGTCAAGCCCTTTTGATGTGATTAAGTTAGGACCTTAAAATATATCCTAGTGTAGACTTTAATAGTATCCACAACAGAGGACGAAGGTTTGAAATTTGCTATTTTAGAACAAGTTATTTAAGTGCGAAATTAAATACTTCAAAGGGGAGTAAGTTTGACAACCTGGTACAACACATTAGCACACTCGTCATAAATTGCAACCCAGTCCCTCTTTGCACCATCTGACTTTGGATCAATCTTCTGAAGATACTCGGCTATCACCTACAAACATATGGAAACAAGCAGCATAAAGTCATTAGTCAAACAACGAAACATCCTTGAATGTTTTTATTTCTTGGGGTCATAGGGGTTGAAACATTACTCTTTGGTTCAGGATTATAATGGAATAAATCAAAATGGCTAGCTAAAGTGGCTGCACTTCCTTTTCTTATGAAGTAGTGGTCATTCAATGCAGTTCTTGACGCAATTTTCATCTTGGGTCATTTGGAAACAACCTCTTTGTGTTGCTAACACAAGGGTAAGGTTGTGTACATAAGGGTTAGACGTAGCTAACATAATCAAGACTCGGAACATTAAATCTATCAAACTGTGACTTAGCACATTAGCATTCTTTTCTGTTCCAAATTCTTAGAACACTTTAGACAGCTTAAAGGTAAACACTGGGATATGACTTAGGCCTGAAGCTGTTGCTTCCACTCAGATATAAGTTCCACATGAAATTACCCAGGGATCCGTTCCAAGAAAATTCCTCGGCATGTACGGAGGATAAGTTCCTTCGATAATAGTATACTACATATATTGTGAGGTTACCAGATATAGTGGTAAGCCACCAATATATTTGTCCATACTTATTTCAATACATGATCTCGTGAAAATGCATTCACCAAGCAGCAACCAATTACCAAAGAAACCTCTAACTCAAGTTTTGATACAGCATACCAGCATTATTTCATGACAAAGCAAGATATCAGACCTATAGTTTTCTCTCTCTAATTTTTTAAAATTACCGACCGCAATTATTCTCCAATGATTTGAACTCTTTCCACTTTCTAGATGCCAAAAGCCTAAAATCATGCTTTTTGAGCTAAAGAGATTATTCACTTATTTGGGTTCCGAGTTCCAACAGATGGCAGAAAGAATAAACTTGAACAGAGATAAAAGACAATATAAGCATCAAGTAAATGAACAAATAAAACGGACCCTCAAATTTTTAAGATCTATATCAAACAGGTCCTTGAGCCCAGGCCTCTGTACTTTAACAACTACTTCCTGTCCCTTTAGTCTTGCTCGGTGAACCTGACCTGAAAACCAGATGTCTTACGTTACTATTTCAAAGACAATCAATTGGAGTAGGTATGAAAAGGTCTAATGATTACCAAGACTTGCTGCTGCTATGGGCTCATAATCAAACCGTTCAAATACATCACCCAAAGGAGATCCAAGCTCCTCTTGAACAATAGATAGTGCTGTCTTTGATGGGAAAGGAGGGACTTGGTCCTGCATATGAACAAAGGTTATGCAATGGCAAAATAAGACTAAGAAAAATGCCAACAAGATTCTTCAGAAATGAACATCTACTGGCTCATTAAAACCACTCTAGCTGAGAAAGGATCCTATTATGAGAGGATTGATGTAAGTAACCTTAGCTCTTGACTATCAATTATCAGAGGCTTGTTCCATGAAAGCCACAAGCAAACACTTTTTTGGAACGAAGTTAGATGGAGGTATTGTAAGAAATGCTAACGAAGTATTATCATCATATTCAATTTCTCACTAAGAAGTAAGAACCATGATGATGGTCTCCAATTGATTATTTTCCAAACTCATATAAATTAAAATCAACCTGAAGTTCTGAAAGTTGATCGACATATTCTTGTGCAAGAATATCCACTCTTGTGGAGAACTGCTGTCCGATTTTAATGAATGTTGGACCTAGCCGCAAAATATTTTCCTTCAACCATTTTGCAAGAACTTTCCGCCTAAGCCGTTGTTTCTCTTCAGTCATTCCTCCTGCAAATGAATATTGAATTTAAACATACATCAGCTGATTAGCTACACAAATGCAAGAAAAAAATAAGAAATGTGATTCCAGATTCATGATAGGTCCAGTGATAAAAGGTACACAACTGAATCGATGTTACCAATATATCCCAGAAGGCAAAAATCCTACACTACACAAAAGGACGGCAGAGCATGAGAAGACTTTTTTACAATGGTTATAGGTTAAAAACACTATCACACAATCAACAGACATTGCTCCCCTGAAGATAGCACAATCTGAGGAATTTGGATCATTTCCGAAGTTCAAATGTATAAGGGTAAAGAAGATTTCTTGTCCCCACCCCTGAGTGACATGAGAGCCTATAAATAGATAAGGAAAGCTAACTAACAGCAGGAGTCAAACTGAAATGTCAGTTAGTTCCACAATAAAGAAGTACTAACTTAGCCTCTAGTAAGTTGTAAGTCGTAAGTTCGTAACTGACATTTTTGTGATAAGTCAATTCATAACCAAAAAACTTTTCTAACAAACAAGAACAATAAAAAATACTTGAGCTCCTGCCTCTCAGCCACTTGAATGTCCTAGTGAGACTAACAAATACAGATAAATAGATAATAGCTCGTATCTACCTCTGTAAGAAAACTTCTGAGTGTTAAACCAAGCTCGAAAAACAAATGTCAGAACAAATCCCCAAATTTCTAAAGTCCTTTGTACTGTAGAATATGTTTTAAATCTGCTCCAACGGCCTCCAGGGGCAACAGAGACCTGCAAAAGGTAGCTAATGTTACACCAAAACAGGCATCAGTTTTCAATTAAAAATAAGTTACCAGTCACAGAGATAGTACTATAAACATGATCGGGATGGAGCCTGCAAAAATCCTACCGGACTAAATGATTTTCTCTGATCCCAAAGTGGGAAAGTCAAGGCATCATTCACCATAGAGTTATCCGTCCGTTCACTATCACCATCATTACCAAGACTAGCACTAGGAAAATTATCCAAGTTCGAAGAACGGTGGGCCTAGTTACAGGTCTTGTAATGGGTTTATATTAGCGGGGCTCATACTATTTGAAATCAGACTCTACAATTATTGTAAAAGGGTTGTTTGTCGGGAGTGGAATTCTTGCAATCAAACATATCACAGGCACGGCTAGGCGACAGGAGCCAGGATTATGACAGCGAGGAGGGTACGGCCGAAAGGGAGAGGCCGAGAGGGTATTTGTTGGTGTTGGGGATGGTGGGTTTCGAAAGGGAGTGGGGCGGGAGGGGGGGCCGGTGGCCAGCGAGGAGGGTACCGGCGCACTGGCGAGAGGCTAACGTGGCACTAGTAGAGATGGCTCAGGGTGGTGGTAGTGGTAGTTAGGGTGGTTGTTGATTTTGGTCTTATTTTTTTATTCATTTACCCATATCAAACCAAATGAGGAAGTATATCAAAGGGAAATTCTTTCATTTCCCCTTGTTTCATACCTTAATTCTTTTACCTTTCCTGTGTGAATCAATCGCCCCCTAAGTCTCTAATGATGACTTTGCAGCATTACTAACGACATTATTTTGTCACTTAGGCGTTAAGTAATGATGTGTCAATTGATTAGCCCCTATTTGACCTTCATTTACCCTAATCTTTCATCTTGATCGTCCACATGATGAAGAACAATGTAACTAACAACATTATTTTGTCACTTAGGCTTTAAGTAATGATGTGTCGATTGATTAGCCCCTAATGGACCTTCATTTACCCTAATCTTTCACCTTGATCGTCCACATTGTGAAGAACAATGTAACTAGCAACATTATTTTGTCACCTTGGCGTTTATTCATGGTATGTCGATTGATTAGCCCTTAATTCACCTTCATTTACCCTAATCTTTCACGTTGATCGTCCACATTGTAAAGTGTAAACACCTCTCCTTCCACCTTCAACCTTCACTCTCCGACCACCTTGTTCTCACCGAAGCCATCCTTCTCACAATCTAACCATATCACCTCATCCTTGTCAGCAACACCTCCTTGCTCACCCCACACCCCACCACTTTCTTTTGCGAGTGATTATTTGTTAGCTTGATGGAGGATGCTTATAGAAGAACGATAACGGCTAATGAATATCAATCTATGGTTACTTAACTTGCTAAAACATCACTTGGCAACCTAAGTTAACAGAGTTCTAACACTGGTCATCTCTGGAACTAGGAGTCATTATTTATCCATCAACATTAACATTAATAAGGGGCACAAGCAATTCTAAAAAGAGACTGGTATATCGGTTTTTCTAACGTGTGCCATGAGGGCACATGTTAATAACCTTAATATGGTAAGATTAACAATATAATCTCTCTAACTATGGCAAAATTGAGTTTATACTTGAATATCTCATGATAATATGTTGTTAAACTTTCCATATTAAGATTATTAACATGTGCCCTCAGGGCACACGTTAGAAAAACCGTTATACTAATAATGAGTTTTTACATCAATTTTTCAAGATATATTCTCAACAATCATTACCTAATTAGCTTATAAGGGCACATGTTAGAATTTCCCATATTTAAAATGCATAACTAACAAAATTAGTGACATAGCAACAGCTCAAAGTTACAACACAATGACACATCAAACATTTTAGACGGCGGATTAGCATTTAGCAAGGCAATACTCAAAACGTTTTTTCTAACATGTGCCCTAACAGTGGTGGAGCTAGGGGGCGGTTGAAATTTTCGAAGTTTTTAGCGAAATTTTTCGAAATTTTTTAAAAGTAACTTATGAAAAAATAGTCTTTCGCCCCGCTAAATTCAAATCTTAGCTCCGACACTGTGCCCTAAGTTACTGACTCGGCTCCTAATAACAAAACGAACTACTCCTTCCGTCTCAATCAAAATAATAAAAAAAAAAGTAAACAAATGAACGTAATCGATAAAATTGAGAATGTACCTCTAAACGGCCGCGGCCGCTTTGCTTAAACCAAGCGTCTTCCTGTCCAATTTCCTCCACCGTCTTCGTCTTCGCCTCCGTCTTCATCTTCTTTAACTCCTTCTTCGCCGGAAGATTACCATTACCGTTACCATTACCATTACCGTAATCGAAGTTGACCAAGCTTCCATTACCACTACCTTTACTTTTACCATTACCATTCAAAAAAGTATCGAAGGTGTTATTTCCTTTACCGTTCAACTTGACAGTATCAACTCCATTGATGACCACTGCTCTACCTCCTCTCTCCTCCGTCGACGACTCCCTCACTGCCCGTACTTTCACGAAACGACACCGTTTGGAGTTCTCAATCCCGCCGATTTTGGTGAAGTAGTAGTAACGAGAAGATGACGTCAGCGACGGAGAAAACGCCATTAATTTGATTAAATCAGTAATTGAGGTTTTTGCTTAAGTGGAATTAAGTGAATTAAGCTTAGCTGTTGAAGCTGATTTCCATGGCAAAAAAGGAGGAAGAAATAATAATATAATAATAATAAAATAATAAAGCGAAAAGTGGAAGAAAGTGGGGGGAGATTTGTGGTTGAAGAGAGAAGAGAGAAGAGAGTTGGGATTATCGACCGTTGTGATTGGTTGTTTCATAGTTGAGCTTGTGTACGCGCCACATGTTGCCTTTTTCTTTGTTTTTCAATCCTTGTGGACTTGTTGTCTTCAGTGGTCACCAATACACCAACTCACCAATGTCACCCTCATCATGCTAAGTTGTTGTCTTGTTGGTAACTATAATTAAGGGTGGTCAAGCATTCGAGTCGATCCTTTCCGGCTAGAGCCGACTCGTCCCTTGGGTTGATTTTTACCCAGGTTGTGTGGCACGTGTAAGCACGGCACGTCCTATCAAAAACTTTGGTTTGGTACGGGTCGAACAAATTCAACCCGACTCGCCCTTGATCACCTAAATCCGCCACATTCTAATATTATTTGAAATTTAAGTTGAATCGGATTACCTCGAACAAGTTATGTTCCACCAAGTCAATCTTGACACACACACACACCCCCTCGGTTAGCCCGACCCATTATCTAGAGTCTGACCAGATCTTAGGCACATAGGCAATGGTTATACGCTATATATAATACCGTGGAGGCAGTGATCATACGCTCCACATCGATGGAGGTAGTGGTTATAAGCTCCAGCATTTATAGACAGTTGCTATACGCTTTGATGCTAGCACTGTGTCTTATGTTGTTATGGATCGTATGCTACTTTGGCTCTTAAATGTATTCATGGTCTAGTGATCATATATGGTAAAGTTTGCAGGGTTGTATTCATTTTGGGGTTGGTTACGTCTTCGTCAGTTCGACCGCATGACTTCATCAATAGATTGTTTCACATGTTATTTATGATTTATGATTATTGTCATGCCCAAGTGGCTTACGCACAGTCTTTTTTTCTAAAACACCGGTCTAAACACAGCCCGCTGCCCATGTGTCGTGTCGTGTCGTGCTAAATTGGTCCATGGGCAGTGATGATCTAACGGCCCACGTCCCATGTCCCACTTCCATCCTTACAATAGGTCACGAACTTGTGACGGTCAAAATTAAAAAAAACAAAAAGACAAAACCAAATTATTGACTTAGCGGTTCGGAAATTGAGCAGTGATCGCATGTAAAAACCCTCTTCCCAATTCAAATTCATTAATCCCAAACGATGGGAATCAACCGCCCCACCATCTCCGACTACGCCGATGATTCACCATCAATCTCCACCGTCCATCACCACAACCCTAAACCCCTAATTAACGGTCACAACCCGACCCGAAGACACAAGAAGAAACGGGTATCCGATGACGTCACTTCCGCTGCGTCTTCTTCCTCAACTACATACCCAATTAACAACAGTAATTCAAATTCCAGAGGAATTCGAATTCCAAATAAACGGAGATTTCATTTCCGTAGGAATTGTTCTGATGTTGAAGCTATTGCTTTTCCTCTTGGAATGTCTATTGCTGCTGTTTTCGCTCAGGTTTTATGTCTTTTTCTTTAGTTTTTATTCAAGTTTTGTTTTTCTGTTAATGTGTTCTTTTCTTTTTGTCGTGATTTTGAGAAAGTTTTAATCTTTATGTTGATTTTTGATGTAATTTTTGTTTTAGATATCTTGATTTATGGGAATGTTTGGATCTTGATCGTTATGTGGGTTTGCTTTTGTATGAAGTTTGAATTTTGATGGTTATTTGGGTTTGTTTTGTATATAAAGTTTCGATTTTTAGGTTGATTTTGAGGGATTACTGTGTTATTTATGTTTACTCGTAATCTTAAGACGGGTCAAATACATACTGACGTGTTGATTATTTGAATTTTTTTGGATTTCTATGGTTATTTGGGCGTAGTTTTGTATGAAGATTGGATTTTTATGGTTACTCGGATTTGTTTTGTTTAAAATTGTGATTTATAGTATTGTTTGTCGGTACTGTAGCTTTATTTTATTAGGGTTTTCATTTGGTAAAGTTTAGAATTTAGGTTGAATTTTGTGTAGTAGTTGTAGATACTTCGTTTTTTTAGTAGGATGTGATCACAAATGCAGTGATGCTCTACCTGGTGGAGAAAAATGTTGAGGTTTGGAAACGAGGGACTTGGCATCTTACTGTTTGCCGTTTGCCCGTTGTTTACAGTTACTGGAAAAGAAGGATTTAGTGGCTGATAGTGCATCTGTTGAGTACTTGTCGACGGTAATCTACTTCTCGAACTTAAATAATACAGTATACACAAAGTATTTTGTTGCAACATTGTGAATTGGGTTTTTTTTCTGCTTATTGCAGAGCCCTTTAGCATACCAGTTGAGGCTATTCATTTATTTTGTATGTTAGTATCGTTTTCAAAAACGTAATATCTGTCTGTTCTGCAGATTTGCACTTCAGCTGTGCGGGAATCTTTAACCAATGTAAGCCATGCTTCAAACTATTGCTGAACGTCTAGGTCGCTAATGTCAGTATGTTATTATTATTTTGATTTCATGTATTTGGGGACATTCATTCATAGTATGGTGTTGTTTTTGGTTTTTGTGCGAGGGCCTCGCTGATGCCCTTTTAAGTTCATATGCATATCAGTACATAAATAAACTAAGGGTATGTTTGAATAACAAAATTGGCGGGAAAGGGAGGGGAGAGGGGTGAAGGGAAGGGGTGGGGGAATGGAGAAATGGAGTTTTCGTTCCAAATCTCTCCTCTGTTGGAGGGATTTTGATTAGGCTTGGACAATTCGTTCTCCCCCCATTCCCCTCCCACCCCATTTGTTATCCAAACAAGGGATTTTGTATCCCTCCGCCCCCTCCCCTCTTCTCCCTTTCCCTGCAAGACCCCTCATCCGAACAAGCCCTAATAATTGGCTCCTCTTGCCTCTATGTTTGAGCGATGAATATTCTAAATGTGAGGAAAAGGGCTCAACCCCTCTCCCCCTATATTTTTCGCTCCAAGACCACCTCTTATTATGTATTTACGTTTATTCGATTTTTCTTTGATTTTGTCAACCAGGTGTTTGGTGAAAAGTTTGATGCTTTTGCAATAAATTTTGAGAAATCATTTGCCAGTACGTTAAATACCATCAGATTGGTAAGATCGGAAATCAACAATGGCGGAAACCGTGGTGGGAATTCTCATGTCGGTAATTGCCACCTTGATAAAATCCCTCCCATCCCCTCAATCACAGGGGAGTGCTCTTCGAGAAGCGATGATAAAACAGAAGGTTGCCGTGACTCAGTAGACAACGGTGGGACTTCACAACATTTTAAACGAAATGAAGACATTGAAGATCATGTGGCCTCACATTGTGGTAACCAAGAACTTCCCATGCCGGGGATTGTGAACTGGCAGCTTGCGTGTACAGACCCACAATCTTTAAGGAAGCATTCGATGTTAACAACTATAGAAAAGTCTGTGTCTGAACAGACTCGTGCAAATGATCTCAAAAGTTTGGAGATTAGTTTGACTATGAAAAAGTTGCAGATGAAGGAAACGCAACTTGCTTTGGATTCCGATTCAAATTTTTTAGAGAGGTGTAAATTATCTTTGGGCATTTCACGGACATCCTTCAAGATGGAAAAGTTCAAGACTCAAGTAGAGGAGACTAAACATGGTGAACTCCTTAAAGAACTCGCAGACTACCTTGTAACTGGCTTGATTATCATGTCATGCTGCCTTTGCTGTGGAGTTTATACTTTCTCGTTGGACAACCTTCGTGAGCTTACTAAATCATGCTATCCCCCTGAGGTATGGACGATTGTCTTATTAGCACAAGCAAATTGTACTTCGATTGGTATCCCACCCTCACCCTACCCCACATTGTTTTTTGTGCTTGTGAATTGAATTTGTTTATGCATGGCCCTGCATCTTTTTTTTCTTGAAGGGGGCCAAATCCTGGTGGAAGCCAATGTCATCATTAAATTTAGGGTGGCAAACTTTAAGTTGCCAAGTGCAAGTCTACAGCCGGATTATATTTGGCGGGCTAATTATTGGCGCTGTGGCAATGACGCTTATCCAACGGTCAGACATAGCAAGACAAGGCATGCCAATTACTTCTATTGTACTTCTCTTAGGGCTCCTTGGTGGTTTTGTTGGCAAAATTTGTGTAGATACATTAGGCGGAAATGGGTATATTTGGCTCATATTCTGGGAAGTTCTATGCTTAGTCCACTTTTTCTCCATCACTTTTACTCCATTCCTCTACTCTATCCTATGTGGTGCTGTTCAAGTGTGCCAAGGGATGAAATATCGAATTTTGTTCCCTTTTTGGGTACGGCGATGTTTGTTCCGACTCTTTCTCCTCCTGCTCCCGGTCTTTTGTGGGCTTTTACCTTTTGCAAGCGGTAAAACATGGTGGGAAGACCATATTTCAATTTGGATAAAAAATCGCTGGTTAGCCGCTTTTGCGGAACCATATGATGTCGAGATTCAGGAATGAACAAGTCGTAACTGTAATTTATGGGTGTACTTTTGACTTTTGAGCCATTTCCTGTTGTATTATGAATCACATTAGGTTAAGTTGTATACCAGTATATGTATGTATTTAGTTTGCGCGATTGGCTTTTGTGTATCGATCCGTTAAATGGAGTTGGTGATAATGTATGCTACTCAATGTGGATTAACAATAATGAAAGTAGATGTTGTTATTAGTTTATTGTTAAGCTATAAGTTATGGTTTGAGTTTTAAGCCGACGGATCACCTCGGTGATTTCTTCCAAGTTCTTGATATGCTAGAATTTTAAGGTATAGGCCATGCGGCTCAAAAGATGTTTCAGAATTACAGTTTTGCAGACGGCTAGCACTTGATGAGGCTACAATCTCAGGTGTTGTTTTTCGATATGTAGTCACATTCGAAGGTGGAGTATTATTTAGCTATTGATAATTGAATGATGCATTTTTGTGCTAATTGTTCTGTGGACGACGGATGTCAAAAAAGTATTTTCTCGCATCGGATTTAAACACCTTGGTTCCATTCTTATAAGAGACATGTGGGGATAAGTGGGGGGCTCCATTTGCCATCCACTTGTACCCCACTTGTCCTTTGTGAGGGAATTTGATCCGTCTAAAACTTAAAATGTGTCGATCCGTTTTCAATGAGAATTTGTGCTTTACATAAGTTATGTTACTCACACTTCTACTCGTAGGCTGGTCTAATTTACCCAAGTGAGAGTTACTTAACCCGTTACAAGGGAGATTTATTGATAGTCGTTGGATCTTGAGTTATATACTTATATTTAGATCCTCCATTCGGGTGCAAGTCAAGTTCGAATCGGTTTATTCGGGTCGGGTAAATTTGGTAAGGTCCACTTATGTGCTTCGTCTTCTGAAGATCATCAGTTATTCATATTCAGACTTCTTCACCATCACCATATTTCTATCTGCCTTGCTGCCTTTCGTCTACGGAAATCTAGTATTGCGGAAATTGTGGTTAGTTACTCTGTTATTCGAATACAATTTACTTGTTTCTATTCAAAATCCGAAATTCAGCGAACTCCATATTAACGCGAGTTTCCATTTCTGAGACTGTTTGCTTTTCCGGGAACATATCAATTATATCGGGTTTTGATTACATGGTTTGGTTTATAATCGGCCTAGTATTTACTGGGGCGATTTCATTTGGGGAATTGCCACTACAAATTTGAAATTCTGGTAATCGGAATTTCGTCAACTCGATTTCTTTTGCACACCAAGTGTTTGATGAATTGCCACTACTATAAAGTATAAACTTTATTGCTCTTTTCTACGCAAAATTGTTAAGCTAACTAATGTGAAATGAGATACATGACATAATATGGGACTTTTGTATACAATTAGCTTTGTTACTTTATTTAATCCAGTGTAGACTGACTAATGCAATTAGCTTTGGTTACTTTATGTCGTCGAAAGTAAAGTAATGTTATTTGGTTACTTTATGTTGTTTGGATTGTAAGGTGATGCTAATCCAGTATAGACTGACTAATGCAATTAGCTTTGTTTACCGTGCATTCTGCACTCGGATTAAATTACAAGTTGATGTAGTAGATGATAACCCTTTTATTTAGTTCGTTTAAATCTCAGCCAAATATGACATGTTGGTTATGTCAGACGATTTGTTTACTTTCAAGAGTTAGGATTAACGAGAAGTCTAGCTTGCTAAGCTTGTACTTTAACTTTTACATGAGCGTATTTCATGAAAAATTGAAGTCTAGAACTGTCACTTACTGAATTGTCTAATGGTACTATATTTACCCTAGCCATGTGCTATGTTACTCCGACTCTTCTGTTTCCCCCACGTACCAGTGTCCGACATCCAACACTCGGACAAGGGTATGACACTCCGACACCTAGTCATTTTAGGCCAAAATATGCATAACTTCCATAAAAATGGCTGAGCCTGACACTTACATGCACCCAAGTCGGATACTTCCAAAGGAGTCAAAGCAACGTAGGCAATGGGCTGATGAAACTTGTTACCATCCTTAGTCTGTTATGTACTAGGAGTATGTTTGTATGAGTATCCGACTTTATTGATGCTGAATAGAGTTGACAATAACTCCAGTATTATGGCTTTTGTATCTTATTAAGTTCCACCCATCCCCATTTTTAATAAAGGAAAATATATTGTTGGTGAGTTGATTGTTGAATTTATACACTCTCTGGCATTTGCAGTTCTCACTTCAATGGATTCATCAGGATTTGTGTCGGAAGCTATCCTTTATCATTGCTAATGTAGGTGGCAATCTTACCAAGGACTTGTTTGTTTAGGATTTCTATTGCTATCAGAGTGCCATTGATTGGGACTGAGGAGCAAAGAAATTGATAAAGATGGATGGCAAAAATAACCTATCTCCGCAAGGTTCTCTTACGATCCATATTATTATAGCAAAAAAAATGTCACTATATTGTTTATAATGGTGGATTGGCGGGAACCCGCAACCACCACCTTCGGTGTGCATTTGGTTCAAACTGAGATCCACGAGTTCTGTCAGTTTATAACTAATGGAGCCAACCCATTTGGGTTGAATGTCAATTTTATTTTGTCAAAGTTATGAACACCTCCAACCTTGATTTCCCAATTGCCTTCAATGACAGGCCAAGCAGCCCAAATTTTGGTTGATTTCTTGGAAGTAGCCATCACTTCTGTCATTTTTCACAAAGGTCTTTATCCGGCCGGTAAGTCCACCCTTCTATGCGATGTGTATCTATTTTAGTTTCTGGATTGAGAAAGTACTTGAAGTCTGGCTTACTTGATTCCCTCAAATCCTAGTGATTCTTGATGACTGTGTATCTATTTTCAATCCATTACATGTACCTTTGTTATCAACTCTTTGTTTCATATTCTTATATATCTGATTATGATCTGCATTCTGATGCACTTACGAAGATAGATACAGTTTCGTAACAATCTGTAGGCAGAAGTTATGATACGGGTTTGCTCATTAGCATTGCTAATGACTAGTTTTTATCGGTCCTTCATGGGCTATATGCCTATATATATAATGGCATTTTACTGGTCTCATCACTTCAGCAGCTTCTTATAGCTAACGTATGCTCTAGACAGGCTCATATGTCAGCTCCAGTAAAATTTAATAGGTTCTCTTATGAAACTACCAATCTAGTCTAGATCCAGCCATAATAGTATAATACTATCAACATTACGCTATTTGGCAAAGTGTACCAAAGAAATATTCTTGTCATGTTGGATCTCATATTATTATGAGGCTATACCTGTCTTAGCCCAACTTGTATTTTCAAGGAATACTCTTGATGAATGTGTATATTGATGTTGAGGCTCGGGGATGAATCGTTGAAAATGGTTGTTCTTTAAAGATCGTCCTCCTTGATCATTCGGTGGGGTTTCATATACGTACATAAAGAATGAAAAATTTTCTTTGGTATGAAATATATTTGAAAGGGAGGATAGAATTTTGTCTTTTGTTATTTATGGACATGAATAGTTTCATATATGATGTTTTTCCTTGTCCTAGATTATTTACATGTTCAGTTTTTTTTTCTCATTAATCGTATGAACGCTGTTATCCCCGACTAAAATATACATGGTACAAAAATGTGGTACCAGTCACTGATTGCCGTACCAGTCACAAAAATCACGGTAAGATGATGTCACAGTTTTGGGATATCGTGGATATAATGATAACAAGTAACGACTGATGTGGCCTTAATTTCGAAAACGTTTTATTACGCGTTATTTATTCAATTCTTCTTAAAATCTGATTCTTGAGTTTACATTTCTTTTTAGTAGTTCGACTTATTTCGCTTATGATCTTTTTTCATAGATACAACTGCCATTTACAAATTCACTTAGTAATTTTTATTCTGAAAAAAGTGTTTATTTTTGTGTGATATAAAAAATCTTCTGCGTTTCTGCTAGAAGTTTTGAGTCCGGGATGGACGGCATCTTCTTATTTTTGCATTGCTTGATTTGATACTTGAAGGTGCATTTGAAAGGCGGAAGTACATGAATTTGGTGGTTCATAGAGCAGTTCATCCTGAACTCCAAGACTACATCCATTCTTCTGTCAACGGACTCTTTCCCTTTATAGAAAAGGTTGATTTCTGACTATAGTGCATTTTGAGACTGAAAATGCTGACAATATAAGTACTCTCGAATTCCATTTTTTATTGCACTTGTTTCGTTAAAAAATCTCAATTATCCTCTCGATCATTAACCATGTTCTTAAATCTTTCTGAACTACTGCAAAGTTCAGCTTTCAAAATTTGATGTATGATTTGCAAAAGCATATTGAAACCGTAAAGTATTTTTCGTTGTTTACTTCACGCATACTGCATAAGCAACTCCAGTGTGCAAAATGTAACTGTCGGATACATTGATACACAAGTAATAAGTCTATTAAGCTTCGACTGATTCTCATTTTGTATGATAATTCAGGGAGTAGTTGATAGAATAGCTGTTGTATTTTTTAATGCTGACAACACCCCCTTGGAACAATACATTTTCAAGCTTCAAGTGAATCAGTCTTACGGATCAAATGTGGAAGAAACTGATATTGGATTTGCTCTTAGATCATTTATTCTCAAGCTCTCGTTATCTAAGGGTGTTATGAAGATTCTACCTCAGGGTATGTTATTCCGACAATTTGATGATTTTGTTTCATTTATAAGTACGGAGATTGGTTTTCAAATATTTATCCGAGCATCTCTTTGATGTGACTTTGACTGATATTTTCTCATATTATACAATCTACTATATAACTTTCAAAATGATTGATGAGAATAATTGTTTTGGTAAATCTGACACGTCAAAAGTCAACTTGTATCTATACATATATGGAGAATCGGAGACTTAAGTGGAAGTTGAAAATGGTTGATCCCCAATTCAAATGGTGACAATAAATTTGGGATGGAGGTCGTGATTTTATTTATTCGTGCAGGTTGCAGGTGGGAAGTAATTGCTTTCTTTATCTCTGATGCTCAAGCAGGTGGAGTCGAAACTGCAAAGTTATGGATCCCCACCGACACAAAGCAATGGCAACAACCTCCTCTAATAACTCCCCTGAAGTCTATGAGCTCTGAGCCTTTTGGCTTGCAGTTATATTTGGAGCATCCTAGTTTCTGACCAAGTAATTGTAGACTCGTTGTCGATCAATACGATGGACACACAAAAATACGACATTTTGTTAAAGAGGAATGCCAAGCAAGGGAGCTGCCCATATATCAAAACAAAGGTCAGGGTTCTTCTGGGCGGTCAATAAGTCGATTATTGCTCTGTTTTTTTTCAAGTAAATATAGTAACTTAGGATTTAGATTCTAGAATGCCAACTTCAGCAGAGTGTTTGTTTGTTTTATTGCTTTGTGCATCTTTTTTCTTCCTGAAGCTTAACTGGTTGATGTAAACTTGAGGGTATGCATCCTGTGTAGATATAGTCATTGCAGATTGTTTAAGAAGGCAATGACCATCGACCATTGACCAATTGACCATCCATTTGGAAATATATCAATTACGAGTTGGTATTTTGGTCTGAAATAAAGACGGGAATTTTTGACCATTTTATAACAAATGTGACCAATTTTGGAAAACAAGTTACTATAAGTTGTAACACGAGCTGGACAATTGTCGTACATTTGACCATAAAATGGTCACAAAACCCTGTTTTTAATTCAAACGGATTTGGGCCGTCTGAAACAAATGTGCGATCAATTATACTTTTTTTTATCTTCCGTTGAGACTTGAGATACTAGTTATAACGTCAAGACATATCAAAATTATCCCAACATGAACAACTCAACTCTGATTAACTCATTTCGAGACCAATAAGAGACCGAAGAGAACAACCTGAAGATGATCGGATCGCCACTTGTTTGTCACCTTTAAATGCTTTCATTTGTTGAAGAAGAGGGAACGTGAGGATGATAAATGGTTAAATCGTTACAACTTTACAAAAGAGTGAGACAATCCGAAACAAGTCCAAATGTAGTTATTACAGCCAAAATAAGCAAATTACCAAATTGTGTGTGTTAGCTTTTCATGGTCACGAGAAAGACAAAAGTGGTGAGACATCTGACATTCTGACTCTTCAAGGAAAGTCTAATGTTATAAACTTGCATATCTGACAAATTGCATGTTCCAACAAGTAAACAAGTTCAAGTTTTGCCTTGTAGGTAAAAAATTCAATTTTAGACGTAAAATTCCAATTTCACAAAGGAATATATATTTCTAGTGTAGAGCAAGGAATATATTTATGAGGAAAATGTGGCTATCGCCTATCGCGCGCCTCTATAATTTTTAGTTAAGTATAAATAGACGTAATTCGAGCTCATGACATTTTGCACCAAAAACAAACACGGCCGTGCCAAGGTGCTTTACATTACTTTCAATTCAATTCCTTCAATTTTGTTATGATTAATATGTAGATTAGTGGGGAAATATAATCCGTTAAATCTAAACCAAAATTTCTTCATTTCAGAATTCTCTTCACATATCTGTATTGAATCTGATCCAATTACCTTGTTTTCCATTGAATAATGAGTTAATCTTGTATGCAACATTGTTTACTAGACACAAGCCCTATGTTTTGTTCGACTAAGAACATTTTAATTTTAAACTGAACTGAACGTAACTTAACTTCAATAAATAGAGTTGAACAAATAGCACATAAACGGGATTAATCTAACTTGTACTTTAGGACGTGGAATGAAATGCAGTTAATTTTTTAAAACCGAGTTGAATTGAAATGATGTGGAATAGTGCCCAAAGAATAGGACGGCGATGGTAGTAAATACAAACAAAATAAAGATGGTTATTTTGAATTTGCAAATATTTCACGTCTTACAGTCAAAGTCCGAGATCATCGTTCTCTACAGCGAATTCACAACAATACATCTGGTTTGGTTGGAAACTTGGAATAGTAGACTAAAGACTACAATTAAAGACGCCAACAAAATAAGAAAATTCTGCCATAATTAACATCACCAGCTGTAACAATAGTGCAAAATTACATCTTCGTCGTTGTGTACTTCACCAACGCTTATTATACTCCACGGATCTTAGGCTTTTACACAGCAGTTGAAGTAACTTAGGAAGCTCTTTCTTGCCTGCAATCAGAACGGAAAATTTTAAATAAACGACTCATCAAAAAATCGAGATAGATGTGTAGACAAGGATAGAGAACGACAAAGTTCATATGAGGCAGTTGTGTACAATGGGAATAACATACAATAGTGTCCGCGTACCATAACACACATATTTAGTGAGTAACATACACTAGTGTCGCGTGTCCCCTATAAGGCCATAAAAGTATAAAACACATTCACATTATGCATAGAAGTACAAATTCAGAAGACTGAGAATATTTAGATGTATTTTCTCTCAAATAACTGTCTGATCAGGGGTAGCAAATAAGTCATTTTGGCGTAACCTCAATGATCTTCTACCAAAGAACACGAAACCTAATAACGAGACTAATTTTGTCACGAAAGAAAGTTGGGCCAACTAGTTACGGTTATATACTTCATATCCCCCTCTCCTCATTCAATCGGCATGTATGCTTCATTGTCCATTGTAAACAGAAAAAAGAATGCATGTGCAATACAAGAACTTTAAATCTCGAATTGCTTGGCTCGGGATTTCACAGATCAGATGAGATTTAAAGATAAAGGGGGTTCTGTGCACATAAAAGCACAATTTGCATAATTATGATTTTGAAAAAAGCAGTTCCCTCATTCATAGGAAATACTCATATGACCTTGGACCACACAAGGTAATCAGGACTTGCCTCATAAATCTAAGGCCCTCCTATCCTTTTTCCCATGATCACCAACAGTCCCGATATAAGATTACAGACAACTCGGAGTACACTAGGTCCCCTTCGTCAATCATTTTCTAACAAGCATTAAATTAAACGCAAAAACCGCATACTTAACAGTCTCATCATTAGAGGGTTAATGTGCACCCACATATGTTGTAGAATAAACATAAAGCTTATCTCACAATCATAGTTAAGAAGCATCAATTTATAGAATATTTAAATAATTTCAATCAAAGATCGACATTTAAGTATGGCGGATTTCTGGCTGTTCAGACAATTAACACAGACAATATTCCGCTAAGGAATGTCCTTTCTAATTTTTTTATGCCAACAGGTAGCATGATCAAAACCCACTTGGGTTTAATTTTTGATATCTAACCAGACCGAATCAACTTTGATACAGATTTATATTTATATGATAATATAATAATTGTACGGTAGCTGACAACTACAAATCAAGAACCCGTATAATGATATAATATACTAATAGAAATCATGTGAAATAAAACCAACAGAGACCACAAACAAAGCAGATACGAAAAAAGGTCCCTAAAAGTAATGATTCATTCACAAACAAGCAGGATAGCTGAGTAGTACAAGATCCAGAGTACAAAGAGACAGGGATAGTTGATAAAACTTACAGTTGGAGAGTGGTTTTCGACAAATTGCTGTTTATCAACGCAAGCTTTATTAGCGGGAGCAGTTGGGTTGATAAACTCTTCTTCATTACCAAGACTGGCCCTTGAAGGTTCTCTTTTGTTCTGCTTCCTCATTTCTCGAATTTTTGAGAAATCAAGCGAGTAATCCGGCAATGGTCCCTTCTGATCCCAGTCTCCAAATTGTGGCACAGATAACCATGATCCATTTTTCTGCGTACAAATTACATTAATCAATAACCAACGTTCGCATGTTGAAAAGATCAAGACTACTGTTTCCCAATAAATTATTGGTACTTCTATAAAGTGTAGTAGTGGTAGTAGTAAAATGCAAGAAATTTATAGTATTATGAAGCCTTCAATTTTAAATCCTCGAAAAACCTCGAAAGCATGAGCAAGCTAGTCATCTTCAATTCTTCATCATATGATTTCCAACTATCGCCGTTTCCGAATTCCAACAAGTCCATAAGAATTTGTTGGTACCGAAGAAAATTCCTAGAAACCAAAACCTACCATAGAAAGACTTACTAACACGAAAACCCAAAATTTGGGAAAGTGTAAAATTTAGTATAGAAGCTAAGGCTGTCTCAATAACTTAATACCATGATACACACCAATTTTAAGCTTCTCTTAGTACTTGGCTCAATATCTACGCAATAATTAGATTCTAATTCACGCTCGATTAAGTTGTTAAATAATCGAGTATAATATTCAGAACCACAATACTGTTACCTTCATGGTATGCATTTATTCCACCTAACAACTTTCCAACTAATATACGGAATACAAAACCTATGTTACTCCGACTCTTCGGATTCCCCCACGTACCTGTATCGGCGTATCCAAACACTCGACACTCGGACAAGGGTATACCACCACTTCGACACCTCATTTTAAGCAAAAATATGCATACTTTGCATAAAAATGGCCGAGTCTGACACCGAGCAACATAGTACAAAACAAGTCCTTGTAATTCTACACTCAAAACTAATATAATATAACTATAATATATGGGCCTCAACCATCACCTTAAGGTTTTGGTTGATATGGTTCATCTATCATGGTATCAGAGCCAGAGTGACCGAAGGTCACGTGTTCAAACCCTAACAGCCTCTAATATCTCGAAAATCACCAAGTGTAAAAAACCCGCACATGGTATGGGGACCTGTGCACTAACCAACCACTCTTCAAACCCAATGGGCATTCGAGTGAGGTTTTGATTGAGATGGTTCATCTATCAAAAACAAACTCAAATGGGTCACTAAATTGGTACGCTTCATAATAAAATTATGAAGTAAAACTAATTCGATGCAACTCTTGACTACGTTTTCATTGGGTTACCTAGAAACCGCAACATACGACCCCTACCCCATAACATTTGGATTCCTTTGAGGCATTAGTAATGTAATGTCATAATGTTGTACTCTATACAAGATTTAATGAAATCCAAAACAAGTAGAATCTCCTATTAACTTATTCTTATCAAATGATTATACATCTCCCTTTCTAAACTTATACATCGCTGTTTATTCGTATTTAGTTTGAACGCGTATTCGCTTTCGCTTGCTTTGTCATACGGAGGCTGTACACAGCTCAATTGTGTCCACAGTTTGTACACTTCCTTTGAATTAACAATCTATAACAAATAGAGATAGATATATACCAATAAAAAGCTGCCAATTTAGACTTTATCAACATCACACCATATTAATATGCCGAATAAGTTAAGAGCTCTTTTACTCCAACCGTAAGGTTTGAGGTTCGATTTTTACCCACGACATAGTGGGACATTCCTCGCTAGAGGAGTCACATAATTTAACCTAATAGCACACTCATTACATTAATTACCGACGATTTTCAGATAATCATAGAAATATCTATCTATATCATTAAATTCGTAATCACGATTTTACGAATTCAAATTACTTTCAGAACAACAAAGAATTTCGAGAGGATAGTGAAATTACTGCGACTTCAAATAATCAATTTAATAAATAAAAAATGTAGCGTTAAAATCAGGAATTAAACCTAATTATTCGCTAAATCGTTCAATTAAATACTTGATCAACCAAGAATAATAACCAAGAACACATAACAAAACCACTAATATAACTATAGAGTAATCATAATTTTTAATTAGTTAATTATTGTGGAAGACCGTTCTTTGGTAAGTTAAAAATCTATAATAATATCTAAATTTGTTTTACAGAAATTCTTTGTGTCTCGGTATGGCGGGGGCTTGTGCTACCGCTTACATTTTTACGGGACTTAGCTTTGTTATCGCTAAGGAAGTGGGCGCCTACGTTGTGTCTCGGCTGCCTACTAATTTGAATTTCTTGTAAATTTTAATATTCTGTTAATAAAAGTTGAGTGTTTAAGCAATAAAATGATTAGGGTGTAATTACATAAAATAAGGAAGAAAATGGTATAATGTGAAGGGTGGAAATTACCTCTTTATCCTTGCGATCTTCCTTAGACATAGTTAGTGGTTTAGTAATTGAATAGGAAGATTTTAAGTGGAGAGAAACGGAAAATAGTAGTATAGTTTGAGTAGAAGAAGATGATGAAGAAAAAGTAGATGAGAGAGAAAGAGTGAGAAATGAAAAATGGTGAGTATACGTAAGTCCGTGATTTATTGATCAATCAGTGGAGTGGCTTTATATAAAGGGAATGTCTTTGTCTACGTCGTTACTCTTTACTCCTTCACTTGTTGTGTGTCTGTGTGTTGTGTCCACCTGGCTTAGTTACTTGGTTAGCTGTTCAATGTGAGATTGACGTGTTATATTGGTGCTTCCATTGGTTTTTACTCCCCATTCGGAGTCGATGCCGTGTTAATTTGTTGGTTAATCAACATACATATATCTTAAATTTAAGACGGATTAAATATATATATTGAGAGGCTAAAACAGAATGTATTGGGAAAAACGTTAGAATTGTCTTACATGCAGTCATGCACTAGTGGGAGATGGAAGTGGGTCGTGTCGAGTCTTGCCTCGTACCGGCCCATTGTGCCTGGAGAAGAAAATGGCACGGTCCAGACCCATGATGGTGGCCTTTGTATCGTGTCATTCAAATGAAATGGTGGCTTAGGCACGGCCCACGGCCCCTGCGTGTTGTGCCGTGTTTGAGCGTTCCTTAACAATTCCTTCATTTTAACTCAATTTCTTTGTATTTTGAGCGGTCACAAGCGTGTCGTGCTTAGGCACGGTCTTTTTTTCTCAAACCCCTCCGCCCCCGGGTCCACGACGTGCCGTGTCGCGCCAATTGTGTCGTGGCCCATGCTGGGCCTGCCAACCCATCGGCCCGCGTGCCAATTCTATCCCTAAGTCATTAATACCTTATTGGTTGACCCGTTTTATTCTTATAACAGGTATATCCGTCTTAAAAGCCTTATGTAGAAGGACTTGGCCCGGAAGGAAGTAGAGAGAAGGGATTGAATTCAAACATTTTGAGATCAACTCCGCGTTTTCAAACAATAGCTTAAGTTAATTTAAATTTAGCTTTTATAAGTTTATTTTTTTAAAAAAAAGTTGAGATCCTACAACTTCAGCTAAGAACTTACAAGTCTGGTTCCGAAAATATCAAATGTTATTAATCCTGAAAAGTTTAGTTCTAACTTCAATTCCGATCTTATAAGTTCAGTTTTAAAAAAAAGGTTCAATTCTTATAAATTCAGGTAAGCTTAACAAAGTTAAGTACAAAAGAACATATCCTAAATCCCTATGTATAAATTGAATACTTTCTCAAGTACTTATTCAAGATCAATGAGGGAAAAAAAAATCAATTGGTTTTTCTCTACCCTGTGGGAAGACGACGATCTTATCCAATACAAAGCATTTATGGCCTTGTGCAATATCGTATTCCTAAGAAAGTCTATTGTGAAGCGGTTTTACAATACACTTTATATGGCAATCTCTTTACCTTAAATCCTTAATACCCTAATAAGAGTACTTGCTAAAAACCTAACTGGTTACTTATTATTAAAATAATTTTTTTTTTTATAAAAAAGAAAAGAAAAACATCACTGCCTTTTTCCTCTCCGCATTAATTAGGATACTCCGTCGCTCTCATTCATTTATTTACCTTTAATTAAAATACTCATGCGAATAAAAGACCTAAACAAATTCTTGAGACGGAGGAAGTATCCGTATTTGTCTGCTGAGAATCATGTGCTCTTTTGTTTAAGGCGGTGTGTTAGAACCATACTTGGTTGATGATACCAAGTTTCATTGTCATTTAATGGTTTGCTTCTTAGTTATGATTTATAGCATTTGAAGCTCTCAATTATTTCTCAAGGATGGTGCAAGAATGATCAAAGATGAAGATAGTCATAGCCTAAGTCGAATGTTTTAAACGAAGTAGTGTAACATTCTTAGTTTTCACAAAACTGCAAAACCATGTCACAATGTCAGTCACTGTGACACTATGGTTTCTGGTACAATCAAGGAGAAAAACTTTCGAAATTGAACAAGTGTTGATTGTTAACAAAAAGCTTTTATGTTTTCAAAATCAAATAATTTTCAGATTGCAACAAACAAAAAGCAGTTCAAAATAAGAAATTAAGTCTTGTGATTATGGTTAACGTGTTAGACTAGCCTAGGATAAAGAACAATCAAGTGGCTACAAAATAGGTCTTTCCACTTTCACCTATTTTACAATATTTTGCATTTCCCAAAAAGCTTCCATATACTGTACATAAAGCAAGACTCTACTAATTCTAGCTTTGCAAATTGTGTCCTAATATTTACCAAAAGATCTCAAACCAATGCACTATATTATCCATTGGACATTAATGTGAAATAGTGTTTTGACCCTTACCTCACACGACTCCTCCACTATAAATAGAACTCATATCCTTTAATTTATTGCAAAGACTTTTAAAGAACATTTAATTGAAAACTTTGCAAATCAGTTGAGCATTTAAATATCTTTGTTTTCTTAAGTTTGCAAATCGTTTTAAAGTCTATGTCTTCACTTGTTTTAAAAGCTGTAAAATCTCCTGTATCAGTTCGCTGTACTGTGACATACTAAGTCTGTTCCATGATCTCGTGTTTAAGTCTTAATTGTGATCTCCATGTTCATTAAACCTGTGAGATAGAACACAAAAACTCTTGAAGCGGAGTAGCTTTAAGTTTGAGTGCAACCGGGGTTGGTTGACGAGTTATTTTCATTGTAAGAGGTTTAGTAAGTTTGAGTAAATTTCTAAACAAGCAATAAAATAACATTGGACGTAGGCTTCGGAGTAGAAGCTGAACCAATTTAAAAACATCGTCTTGTTTGTTCATTTACTTTCACATTCCGCTGCTTATTATTTACTTACTACTCATCTCGTTATTATGTATGCGCCACAGTCTTCCATACTGTGACGTACTGCATATCTCGCTGCTTTGTCTGTGTCACAGTCCTTCATACTGTGACTTAGACCTGCTGTACTTCTTGTGAACTTAAATTCAATTAAGTTTCTCAAGTCTCGTACTTAATTGTTCTTACTTGTGTTATCAAATAACCAAGTTAAGTAGAAATTTTTAAAAGTACACCTAATTCACCCCCTCCCCCTCTTAGATGTAAATCGTTCTTAACTCTTCAATTGGTATAAGAGCCTCGTGCTCTTGATATTGGTTAAAACCAACTAGTTGATCCTTTAGTTATGGACGATTCAAAACACACTAAGTATCCCATCTTCAAGGGAGAAAACTATGCTTGGTGGAAACACCGCATGGAGCACTATGTCAAAAGTGCGGACTATGAATGTTGGTTGATAATTCAAAAGGGTCCCCTCGAAATCATGGTCACTAATACCGATGGTACTAGTACCCCAAAAAGCGAGGACAAATATGTCGAGGCTGACTATAGAAAGGTCGAGAAAAACTCTAAAGCCATGTCCATCCTTCAATATGGCATTGGTGAACAAGAGATTAACCGGATCTCCGGATGTACTACGGCCAAAGAGATTTGGGACACCTTAAGCCTTGCTTATGAGGGAACGTCACAAGTTAAAAAGTATCGTGTTGACCTTCTCATGCAACAATATGAGATGTTCAACATGACAAGAGATGAGTCAATTAATAGTTTGTCTTCACGTTTTTCTAGTATTATCAATGACCTCAAGAGTCTAGGAAGAAACTTTGAATCCGAGGACTTAGTTCGTAAAATTCTTCGTAGCTTAAATGAAAAATGGCAACCGAAGGTTACGGCTATTGAGGAAGCTAAAGACTTGTCTATTCTCACCCTTAATGAACTAATGGGCTCACTTATGGCTCATGAGCTAACCCTCATGAAGCGTTTTAGTGAAAGCTCTAAAGGGAAAGGGCTCGCTCTTAATGCTCTCTCAAGTGATGAGGAGGATGGAGATGACGAGTTTGCAATGTTCACTAAAAACATTGTTGGAATGATTAATGGTCGTAATTTTAAGAGGTTTAGCAATAATACTAGCAAGAGACATTTTCCAAAGAAAAAGTCAAATTCCACTATTGGTTGCTTTAAATGTGGTGACAAGGGTCACCAAATCAAAGAATGCCCAAAGTGGGATGACATCAAGTCTAAAGAAAAACGTGACTTTGCCAAAAGTCAATGCAAAAGCAAAGTTATGTCGGCTATTTGGGGCATGTCTGATTCCGAGGAGGACGATGTCCTTGAGGAAGAATTAGATGCCAAGTTGTGTCTTTCCTCTCATCTCAATAAAGATGTTCCAAAGTCATCAAAGAAAGAATCAATCAAATGTCTTATGGCTCACTCTGTTGATCTCGATTCAGATTCCGACAATGAGGTAAATGATCTCAAGAAAAAGGTTCGATCTTTCTCTAAAGACAAAGTTTGTCTTCTTGTAGACCAATTTTTTTATAAGTGTCGTGTCCAAAACAATAAGCTAGATGCTATGCAAATTGAAATAGAGGACATAGCCGAGGAAAATATCAATTTAAAAGAGTGTCTAAAAGAAGTTAAACAAGCCGGTTCATCATCTTGTCTCGAGAAAGAAATCAAAAGGCTTAAAAAACAAAATCTGATTTTGAGTAAAAAAGTTGAACTGCTACATGTCACAGATACAGCCACTGTGTCATATGAGTCTAACAAGGAAATCGAGTCCCTCACTAAACATGTGTCCTCTTTAACCATGGAACGAGACCAACTTCTAATTGATCTAACAACATGTGAAAGTCGAAAAGAAGATCTTGTGCAAATTTCTGAAATATTAAATGATTAGTCAAGTCATGTGAAAAGTGCTTTAAAACATGCACAAAAATCAAACGATGACCTTCTTGCTCAAATTGAAATCTTACAAAAAGAATTAGCCGAGGCTAAATTGTTTTATCAAAAGTGGGAAGGAAGCCAGAATGTTTTAGAATTTCTTTTAAAACAATCACAAGAATACGAAAAGCTTGAGAAGAATGTTGGACTTGGTTTCAAGCGCAACAGTAACACTCACTGTTGCATTCGAAACCGAGACCCAAGCAAGACTGATTTTCGAAAAAGAAAATATGCTGGCCTTCCTGAATATATTATTTGTAACTATTGTGGCAAGACGGGTCATGTGTTTAATGGTTGTGAAAAGAGAGTCCTTGACCTTGAAAAGAGCACTAAAGTGACTAAACAAATTTGGATTAAGAAAGACTTAGTAAAGCAAACAAGTCTCAAGAAGGGACCCAAATTTATTTGGGTTCCTAAACTAAATGTTTGATCTTTTATAGGCATTAGTGAGGGGCAGCAACAATTGGTACTTAGACAGTGGATGCTCTCGTCACATGACGGGAAATGAAACACAATTCCTCTCGCTAGAAGCCTACGATGGTGGCATGGTGACTTTCGGTGACAACAAAAGAGGTGAAATAATTGGTATTGGAAAAGTTGGTAAGTCAAAGTCACTATGTGTCGACAAAGTGTTGCTTGTCAAAGGTTTGAAACACAATCTCTTAAGCATCTCACAATTATGTGATCGTGGTAATATTGTTGAATTTCATGCTAGTGAATGTAGAATTCTTGATGGAAAAACTAGAGAACTCGTTCTTGAAGGAAAACGTGTTAAAGATGTTTACATGACTAATCTATGTTCATTGTCCGGTCAAACCCTATCATGCATGAGTGTCCAAAAGAATGACCCTTGGCTTTGACATAAGCGATTAGGCCATGTTAATGCTAGAACACTAAACACTCTCAAGAAACTTGATCTAGTAGATGACATTCCTAACATAAAATTTGATTTTAAATCACTATGTGATAATTGTGTTAAGGGAAAACAAGTTAAATGCTCCTTTAAATCCAAAAAGTTTGTTAGTACTTCTCGTCCTCTTGAGCTTATTCACATTGATTTATGTGGACCCATGCGCATTGTAAGTAGAGGTGGAAGTCGCTATATTTGTGTCATTGTGGATGATTTTTCAAGATATGTTTGGCTACTTTTCTTAAGTTCTAAAGATCAAGCATTTGATGAATTTTTAATTTGGGTTAAAAAGGTCCAAAATAAATTTGGTTTGAAACTTGTCTCTTTGAGATCCGACCATGGAGCCGAATTTGAAAATTCATCATTTGAGGATTATTGTGATGAGCATGGTGTTAGTCATAACTTTTCGGCCAGAAGAACTCCCCAACAAAACGGGGTTGTGGAACGAATGAACCGAACTCTTGAAAATATGGCTAGGACCATGCTTATTAGTTCTAAAGTGCCAAGGAACTTTTGGGCCGAAGCCGTTAACACTTCTTGTTACATCTACAATCGAGTCATGATAAGAAAAATCATTAACAAAACTCCTTATGAGTTATTACGAGGTAGAAAACCTAACATCTCACATTTAAAATGCTTTGGTAGTAAATGCTTCATTCACAATAATGGTAAAGATAACCTTGGTAAATTTGATGCTCGTAGTGATGAAGGAGTTTTTGTTGGCTACTCGGACCATAGTAAAGCTTATAAAGTTTACAATAAGAGAACTATGAAAATGGAAGAAAGCGTTCATGTAATATTTGATGAATCTAGTCTCTTTGTCTCAAATGAACAGGTTGACGAAGAAGAGGAGGATGATGATTTCGAAATTGGGATGATACGTCATAATATGGATCAAGTAGTTGATGAGGCTGTGCAACAATCGGAGCCACTGTTGCATGATGAAGCTGGCCAAAATTCAGGGGGAACTAATCTTCACTCAGCTCAAAATGATGCTAGCTTATCCAGGGGGAATGAGGATGCAAATGAGCAGCCCACTCAAACAGAAAGTGATCCACATTCACCCTCACAAAATAACCCTGATGCAACAGTGACGCCCACTGTGACACCGGAACCAAACGAAGCCTCAAACACTCTTGTCCTAAAAAAGTGGAAACATCAAAGTTCCCACCCTCTCTCAAATCTCACAAGTGATCTAAACTCTGGAATGAAAACCAGATCCTCGCTCCAAAACTTTTGTGCCTTCAATGCATTCCTCTCTCAAATTGAACCTGCCAATGTCACAGTAGCTCTCACTGGTACATACTGGGTGACAGCAATGCAAGAAGAATTAAACCAATTCGAAAGAAACAAGGGATGGCACCTTGTCCCTAGGGCCTCTCATCGTACTGTAATTGGTACGAGATGGGTCTTTCGCAATAAGCTTGATGATTCCGGAGAAATCGTAAGGAATAAAGCTAGACTAGTGGTGCAATGTTTTAACCAACAAGAAGGAATTGATTATGATGAAACCTATGCACCGGTAGCTAGGCTTGAAGCCATACGAATGCTTATAGCTTTTGCATCTCATGTTGGCATAAAACTTTTTCAAATGGATGTAAAAACCGCTTTCCTAAATGGCTATCTTGAGGAAGAAGTTTTTGTCGAACAACCACCGGGCTTTTTAGACAATGAATCTCCTAACCACGTTTTCAAACTTGACAAAGCACTTTATGGTTTAAAACAGGCTCCTAGAGCTTGGTATGATAGGCTTTCAAAGTTTCTATTAGAAAATGGTTTTTTACGTGGTTCGGTTGATAAAACATTGTTTATTAAGTCACAGTGTGATGAACTGTTGCTTGTTCAAGTATATGTCGATGACATTATTTTTGGTGCAACAAATGACGTTCTTTATAAATACTTTTCGGATCTAATGAAATCTGAGTTTGAAATGAGCATGATGGGAGAGCTTGGATTTTTCCTTGGTCTTCAAATCAAGCAAAGTGAAAAGGGAATAATGATCCATCAACAAAAGTATTTGAAAGAAATGATAAGTAAGTTTGGGTTGACTAATGCTAAACCTTATGCTACACCTATGGTTTCTAACATCAAACTCGACAAAGACGAAAATGGTAAGAGTGTTAGTGAAACCGTGTATCGAGGTATGATTGGTTCATTACTTTATTTAACCGCTAGTCGACCCGACATACAATTTAGTGTATGCTTATGTGCCCGCTTCCAATCAAGTCCTAAGGAATCACATTTCAAAGCCGTTAAAAGGATTTTTAGGTACTTGGTTGGAACACAAAACCTATGTCTTTGGTATCTATCTTATTATAATCTTGATCTTGTAGGTTTTTCCGATGCGGACTACTCGGGTAGTGTGGTGGATAGGAATAACACTTCGGGTATTGCCACTTTCTTGGGTCCTTGCCTCATCTCACGGGCCTCCAAGAAGCAAAATACCGTTGCTCTATCCACGGCTGAAAGTGAATACATCAGTGCAGCGCTCTGTTGCACGCAAATTCTTTGGGTACGACAACAATTGCATGACTACGGTATTATTTTCGACACAACTCCTATCTTTTGTGATATACTAGTGCAATTAACATCTCAAAGAATCCCATACAACATTCACGAACTAAACATATTGAGATAAGACATCATTTTTTGCGTGATCAAGTTAAGAAAGGAAATATTTGCCTTAGCTTTTGTAGAACCGAAAATCAAATTGCGGACATTTTTACAAAACCGTTAGAAAGAGAACAATTCGTAAAACTTCGGTTGGAAATTGGTTTATTGGATTGCATGTGATTCTAGTTGTTTTATTTTCCTAAATGATTGACTAGAGTTGAGAACATTCATATGATTATTTTAGTTGTAGATTAGTTTACTACATGCAAAAATATGGTCAAAAAATATGAATAAGTATGTTTGCACTTAAGTTGATTTTGCATTAAGCCACTCAACACACTCATATCACATCACTCTTATCACTTATCACAATATTAACCCTCTCAAACCGCTGCCACATCCAAAAATTGGGAGATACATTTGTTCAAATACCAAATTCTCAAAACCCAATGTAGCATGTCCTTCCACATTTGCCACAGTCATGACCACTGTATCACAAACTGAAAATGAAAAGAAAGTGGGTTTGTGAGTAAAAAAAAAAAAAAAAAAAAAAAATGAAGTGGAGGTTGAGACTTTGAAAAGAAAGTGGAGTAATAAAAAAAAAAAATGATTGAGGACGGGTTCTAAGGTGGTCATGGATTCGATTAAGGAAAATAATTCAAATGTTGGGGTTGTGCATGATGAATAAATCCATGAAGACAATGTTAATCCTACAAAGATTGTAGCTCAAAAATGTTGTCATTATTCACGGTTGGATGAATCTACTCAAGAAAATTTGACATATGTACTTATAACCGAGTTAATTCAGCTATATGTCACAGTACAACTGAATGTTGCATCTGGTATCCTTTCAGCTATTGTTAACCCCAAAACCCTTCATAGCCTCAATATTCTTTACCTTAATCCATGTTGGCTTGATGTTTCTGAAACTCTTATGCAAACCATACTTATTTTTGCCCTTGGAACATATACTTTGTTTGTTGTTAAACTATGTCAACTATGTGCATCAATTGTGTTTGTTCTTCTTTTGATGATGTCAAGAGGGAGAAGTATTATGACTGTGTAAGTGTGTGATCCTTTAACTCTTAGGCTAACGTTCACCGTAACATGTTTTGCTTCATGATTAGATGTTCTAATTAGGCTAATGTAGATTGAATCTTTCATATCACGATCATGTTTTATTATGTCTTATGTTAAATGCTTAAAAACCGACTAATCATGGGCTAAGGGGGAACTTCACACATTATTAAAACTTGCCATCATCAAAGGGGGAATTTGTTAGAACCATACTTGGTTGATGATGCCAAGTTTCATTGTCATTTAATGGTTTGCTTCTTAGTTATGATTTATAGCATTTGAAACTCTCAATTATTTC
Source organism: Heliosperma pusillum (assembly GCA_022085475.1). NCBI lineage: Eukaryota > Viridiplantae > Streptophyta > Magnoliopsida > Caryophyllales > Caryophyllaceae > Heliosperma > Heliosperma pusillum. The sequence continues at coordinate 61,090 of JAIUZE010001395.1, read as the reverse complement.
TCAAGGATGGTGCAAGGATGATCAAAGATGAAGATAGTCATAGCCTAAGTCGAATGTTTTAAACGAAGTAGAGTAACATTCTTAGTTTGTCACAAAACTGCAAAACCATGTCACAGTGTCAGTCACTGTGACACTATGGTTTCTGGTACAATCAAGGAGAAAAACTTTCGAAATTGAACAAGTGTTGATTGTTAACAAAAGGCTTTTATGTTTTCAAAATCAAATAATTTTCAGATTGCAACAAACAAAAAGCAGTTCAAAATAAGAAATTGAGTCTTGTGATTATGGTTAACGTGTTAGACTAGCCTAGGATAAAGAACAATCAAGTGGCTACAAAATAGGTCTTTCCACTTTCACCTATTTGACAATATTTTGCATTTCCCAAAAAGCTTCCATATACTGTACATAAAGCAAGACTCTACTAATTCTAGCTTTGCAAATTGTGTCCTAATATTTACCAAAAGATCTCAAACCAATGCACTATATTATCCATTGGACATTAATGTGAAATAGTGTTTTGACCCTTACGTCACACGACTCCTCCACTATAAATAGAACTCATATCCTCTCATTTACTGCAAAGACTTTTAAAGAACATTTAATTGAAAACTTTGCAAATCAGTTGAGCATTTAAATATCTTTGTTTTCTTAAGTTTGCAAATCGTTTTAAAGTCTATGTCTTCACTTGTTTTAAAAGCCGTAAAATCTCCTGTATCAGTTCGCTGTACTGTGACATACTAAGTCTGTTCCATGATCTCGTGTTTAAGTCTTAATTGTGATCTCCATGTTCATTAAGTGAACGATTGAGATTCAAGACTCTGTAAACCTGTGAGATAGAATACAAAAACTCTTGAAGCGGAGTAGCTTTAAGTTTGAGTGCAACCGGGGTTGGTTGACGAGTTATTTTCATTGTAAGAGGTTTAGTAAGTTTGAGTAAATTTCTAAACAAGCAATAAAATAACATTGGACGTAGGCTTCGGAGTAGAAGCTGAACCAATTTAAAAACATCGTCTTGTTTGTTCATTTACTTTCACATTCCGCTGCTTATTATTTACTTACTACTCATCTCGTTATTATGTATGCGCCACAGTTTTCCATACTGTGACGTACTGCATATCTCGCTGCCTTGTCTGTGTCACAGTCCTTCATACTATGACTTAGACCTGCTGTACTTCTTGTGAACTTAAATTCAATTAAGTTTCTCAAGTCTCGTACTTAATTGTTCTTACTTGTGTTATCAAATAACCAAGTAGAAATTTTTAAAAGTACACCTAATTCACCCCCTCCCCATTAAATCGTTCTTAACTCTTCACGGTGTTAGTCAGTTACTGTCTTACACAAGAAGTTTGTGGAAACGGTTTTTTCGGTAACTAACTGTTTTACTCTAATTAATGGGTCATGATATTGCTGTAATAGGATCCGTTTTACACAAGGCCTTACATGAGAATAACTGTGTATGCAATGACGCAATTGCTACATTATCTTTTTTATGCTGTGCGTAGAATTCATAGTTGTTTATACCAAGTAGTAGTTTATTGCAATTGCATCTCAACTGTTCGACGAAATGCCGCAATAGTGTCACGTCGGTCTCCTGCTATAGACCACACTTCACAGAAGTATTGAATATCGGCCTCGGTTGTAGTTGTGGTATTGGTTGTTTCATCTTATCGAAGGAAATTGTGGCCACATTAATATTTAAAAATCTTGAGAACCGCTGCGTATCGCTGTTGGGGATTATGTTTATACTAAGAATGACAGGGTTAACCCGAGTTCACCTTACAGGTCTGAATTGCATACGGAGTAGTATCTTAAATGGGCAGGTTTAACCTATGATCGATAGGGTGATTAGCCCGATTGTTTTGTGGTACCCTTTTGAGGCCTTCTGAGTTGCTGAATAACTGAAGGTGGATGACCCTTCTGGTATATGCATGTTCAGAGGTAAGAATAATGGCTATGCAGTCGCTACTTCGGTATGTATTTTTAAAAAGAAAGCACTTTTGCTACCATCTTCTTTAGATGCCTGTCAGGTGGCTGGACTTTGGCGGAAGAGACAATTATAGCACAGTCCCAATAACCTCCGAGAAGCGCTTCTCAAAGGACAGTTCGAATATTCTTCGACAAACACTTCTCGACGAGGTTACTTTTCTTGATCAATACAACATCCTGTTTTCAATTCTGTATTTCCCTTTTTCCGCTTAATAGCTGCTAAGCATGTGTGCAAAGCTAAAAACCTGTGCTGAAAATAAAATTGATTATGCATTTATGGGTATGAATCAGTTAGTTTTTTCATGGAGTAAACTCTTTTAGCTATCTGCCTACATACTGAGTTAGTTCTGCATTCGTTTCCTAGTTCTCAGATTCCTCGACCTTTATTAAAAGATTATGTATTATACTTTCTTTATTAAACAAGAATGATGTGGACATTTTAATATCGCTCGAACAACGTCTCAAACATATATATAATCTTGATACTTCATTTTCATCTTAATTTATTCTTCTTTCCCATTACATTATAAAGAGTACTACTATATTACTTCATACGAAACTCCCTTTCTTAAGAGTTGTGCAAACCCTTATGGGGAAATCACGACGAAATGGAGGGAGTACTAAATAGCGTTCACAGAACTCCGTCTGTTGCTAACTTCAACCTTCAACCCATGCTTCATATGAAGAATGATAGATACATTTAGTTCTCCTGCATTGCTTTCATTAACCACCTTAAACTCATAGTTATGGATCAAAGTTGCACCAACCATCTTCATTTGAGTAAATGCCACCTCCTTTCCTAGACAAGTCCTCGGGCCGGCATTGAAACACAAGAACTTATATGGTGGCTCATACTTGATCTTTCCTTGTTCGGTGATCCATCTCTCTGGTTTGAATTCCAAGCAATCTTCACCCCATACGCCTTTCATTCTCGCCATTGCGTATAGTGAAAACATGATTTTCATCTCGGGAGTGACACGATGGCCACTTGGTAAAGTATCTGGCTGTAATGGCGACTTGTGTTGAAATGGAACAGGAGGGTATAATCTTAGCGACTCACAACATGTTGCATGTAGATATGTTAGGTTTTTTGTTGCTGCATCTTTGAACACATGCCATTTATTGGCTTGATCACTAAATGCCATATTTTTTCTTAGCTCTTCTCTAATCTTCTCTTTTACTCGAGGATTTTGTGTTACGAGCCAAATGAACCATGTTAGAGCTGAACTAGTTGTGTCTCTTCCTGCTAACATTAGGTTTACAATGGAGTCTCTTAAGAACTTGTCATGTTTGGTGTTAATCCTCCGATTTCATGAGCATCACTTGTGATGAACGTGGTTAAGAAATCGACTCCACCCTCTTGATTATCATTTGTATGTAATAAAGATGAATTTCCTTTATTAGACTCGAGTTCTTGACGCTTCATCGATACAATTTTATCAATGAAATGATCAAGGATTTTCAAAGATTGACTCAGGATTTTTTCATGTCCTATCCCAAGTTTTTTTCCCAACCTCCAAATGTTTTCAGGGATGAAATGGCGCATGGCTGTGGCTTCCTCTGCATCATCTAGAGCCTTAGAGAAGGGCACGTCTTGAAATTCAGTGGTTAGACAACGGGGATCATGTCCGGTGACGAGCAAACATGTAGTGTCAAATGTGAGCCTTTGGAACACATCTTGCAAATCTATGACAAGGTTTTCTTTAAAAGCATGTTGGAGTATAGGAACTAGTCCATTCTCAACCTTGTCACAAGTAACCTTAACTAGGAATTTTATGAATTTTTGATGACTTATCAAAGAACGCGTAATCTTTCTCTGAAATTTCCACAAATCTCCATCGGAGTTGAAAATTCCGTCCCCTAAGATTTCAAAAATCCTAGAGAACTCATCTCCCTTGGGATAATTTGTGAAGTTTGTGGTCATGATGTACTGGATATTTGCAGGATCGACTGTAAGAAATATGTCCATTTTTGCAAACCATGGACCTTTGAATAAGAAATTACAGTTTGTGGCTTGTAAAACATCGAAACAACGTTGGTGAATGCGAGGAAGGCTAACCAAAATACCTGGCAACATTCCAAGGAACGGCCAATTCCATGGAAGGCCGTTCCTTGTTACGTAGCAGGTGAGAAACAAAGAACATATAATGGCAAGAAAAATTTCGGGATATTCGATATATCCCATTTTTTAGTGATGTATATTTTCTTAAGCAATGTTGTGGATATGTGGAAAATATCGAGGTGTATTTATAGGCGGGACTAAACAGTAACGTAGACTAGAGATGTCGACTAACAACTTTTTTATTAGGTACAGTCCGTTAGATTGGTTCATTTTTCATTCGAGTATAAGAAGATGGATTTTTGGCATGTAAGGCGCCTCCTAGATTGTGAAGTATCGGTTATTCGGTTAAACGGTGTTTTTCAGAACGCATTTTTCATTAAGGGTGTTTTTTGGTAAGCAACCTCTGTTGCTTACGACTCTGTTACTGGAGTGTTAGTATGTTATTGTGCATGAATGCATGACGAACCTATCTGTGATACATCGCTTACATATTTGGCTACTTGATTTAGTCACTGAATGTGTGTTACATATTACTGGAGTATTCCAATTAGGGAGGGTCTACTTGTGACCGTCACAAACTTATGACCTCTAATTGCATCATTATTTGTGTGTACAACATCATGGACATATACTTGAGTAGGATTCTTTTGAATTAATGCGAATTTATGGACATCAATAGTTGTTTTAACTAAACTTAAAGACAAACATTCATTTATTCATGATGAATGTGTCAGACCTTAATGTGTCAGATTTGAGTAATTTCTCTTATTCGCATGTGTTTAGGTTGCTCTTGCTAATGGTGTTTGCTCGTTAATGGGCGCAATTAAACTATATGAAGCATCACTGGTACGTTCGTACGTAGAGGTTGTCGTTGTTAGTGATTCCTTTGGGTCATATAACAAACGTCTTTAGTGGCAAGATGAAGACAACTATCCTACCTGCTTGCTACAAAGCTTAATTAAGGAGGGTGAAGGATTAACTTTCGTGAGAAGGTCAATTTGTTTGCCGATTTCGCGGGGAACAAGGAGACGATAGTTGGACCGTTATTCAAAGTAACGATGGATCTTTGCTGCTCACGATCATGGAATGTAAAACTTCTACATATACTATAAACTCCGACTGCATCCAAATTGTTGCTCAAATTATTAGTATTCATCATCCTTCCATTCATCTAACTAAAGCGATTGTGGAAGATACTATTGAGATAGTCTCTTACTCTACCGTTTAACTTGTCTTGCCACGTCAATTTTTCAAGTTACGTTGCTCTATAACTACGTTCTTTTCCAATGATGAGCAACAAACATACTCTGTATTGTAGTTTGAGTGATCCTACAATAGAAAACAATCAAATTACTTAGGTAATATATGAAATAAGATCCAATCATCCAATAGAAAGCAATGAATTTAATTTCAAGCTAGTAGCTTGGTAAAGCCGTTGTTGCTAACCAACAGTTTTGTTATTCCTTACTCCAATGATAAGCAACTTATTATCGCCATATGAAAAACAATAATAAACCCTAGTTACAAGTATAATAGCCCTAATTGCAAGATAAAAGCATAATAATGCAATAAGTAATACAAATTCATTAAGATATTAGCCAAGTTAAATTAATAAAGGTAATGTTAGAACATGCAAATAAGTCGGACCACACCCAAACAGAGAAGAGACATGCCACTTGTAATTAACAAAAGGGGGGGGGGGTTCCATCCTAAAACCCCCACAGATGTGAGATCCCATCGAAATAATAGAGCGCACCAGTGTGGGAATTAACGGATCCTCGAAGAGGCGCTCCACCGGTGACATAATTTAGGTCCAGTTTAAATTCGAAATCCAGGACGAAACCTTGGGATCTGATACCATGTTAGAACATGCAAACGGGTGGGGTCACGCCGAAACGGAGTAGCTAGAGACGGGCCAGTTGACAACACAATGGAGGTTCAATCCTAAAACCAATTGACAATTGAAAGAGTAGGCTAATTAGTTATAAAGTGGTATAATTCATTTTTCTCTACAAAGTGGGACACTCACATGTAGGTTAATATTTCACAATTAGTATATAAGTTAAGATTCATTGTTAAGAATTTAAGGTTAATTTGAATAGGTCTTGAGTGGATAGAGAAATTACATAAATGAAAATAAGAAAATTGTAGTTTGTAAAAAACTGATGGCAAAATGACTAACTGTGTATCCTATTTATATCAATATTTTACTTGACATATATGGATCAAGATATGTTGGTGACAAAATATATATTCATGTTGTAAAATGTGGTTCAATAAATGTAATAAAGTCAATATTACCTATAAAGTGGATGAAATTGTGTATAAAAAATTAAACTTCATGCATGAAAATATTACGAAAAACAAATTTCTGAAACGGACAAAGTGATGTGCCTACAAAATTTGGAGCCGAATACCGTTTCTAGCAATAAAATTGGTTACAAGACTCACCACGACCATATCCTAGAAGATCATTATGGGCTTTTTGGTTGTCCCTTAGGCCTCAATATAACATTTTGGCCCCATTCATTTATTATTTAGTGTGTCGTGTTAGCGTCGGGTTGACACGGTATCGGGGACGGTCACGCTTAGGTATGACAAACTTTCCGATTCGATAAGGCTGACCCGAGATACAATAGTGACCCGAACTTGCATGATTCGAATAAGACCTGAAACCCAAATTTACCGACCCATCCTACCCAAATCCGACCCTAACCTTGATTGACCAAATGTTAACTTCACTGATCCGAAAAGACCCAACCCATAATTAACCCAATTAAAATGACTTAATGTGAACCGAAATGACCTGAAACAACAACTAATTCATCTTAATGCTAAATACTTGGTTCTAACCCTCCATATAAAAATAAATTTTCGTTAGTTCTAAGCTAACCATCCATATTAAATAGTTAAATTTGTAAAAATATTTCATTAATGAAAACAATACTCCCTTCAATTCAGCATATTATTTCCTATTTCCCTTTTGATGATAGTCAGGTTTTGTTCCCTCTTTCCTTATTTGGCAAGTAGGGCATTTCGAGCCAACCTCCTTTAAAGTTCTGAATCAGACTTCCTTTCTCAATCCTTTTCTTGTTGTGTGATCAAAAATTTACGGGTAGTGTATTTTGTATGGTCTAAATTAATTTTCTTAATTCTTGTGTAAAAAAGAAAAGGGAACAATATGCTGAATTGGAGGGAGTACTAGTTAAAATGTTTTAGCCATTAATCCAACAACAATCCGACCTAAAGTGACCCAACAACACTTCACCTAAAATTGACCCACAACCCCCGAATGACCCAACGCGACCCAATCCAAAATGTATGACATCCCCGAAATAACATAACCGATACCCAATTCGATTGACCCATTTGCCGCCTCACGCTAGACAGTAGACAGTATAATTTCCCGTTATTTGTAGGCGTCCGGTGTTCCCCTACCCGTCATACTGTGAACGACTTCTGGAGTTCTAAACCTTCCCGTTATTTGTAGGTTTTTACTTCTTTCTCCCTAATTATTAAATACTGTAATATATATGCTTTTTACTTTGATTTGCTGAGAATTCTGTGTTCTTCTGTAACTGTGACTGTATAATCTTTTCTGGGTTGTTCTTAGAATTTATAATTGTATATGCCAAGTAGTTTATTGCTATTGCATTTCAACTGTTCGACGAAATGCCTCAATAGTGCAACGTCCGTCTCCTGCTAGTTAATCGTAATATCGGTCTCTGTTGCAGACTTGCAGTCATGGTATTGGCTGTTGCGGCTTAATCTCACTGGCCAATATCGCCGCTGCGGGAAATTGTGGCCACACTAGGCTGTAAAACCTTTTTAGAACCGCTGCGTTATGCTGTTCGTGATTAAGTTGAATAGTTGATATTATGATGTGACAGTAGTTGGCAGTTAGATATGTGATCAGGCTTTTTGCTGGAGGAGATGTTGGTTATTTGTGCATTTTGACTAGCAGTGTGCTGGGTGTTGCAGATTTTTTTTCATTCATGGGTCATGTGGGTTCGATTTTCATCAACCACGCCTCGTTTCCTAAGTGGACAGGGTTCACCTGTTATAGGAGGAATTAATCCGATTGTTTTGGGGTAGCCTTTTGAGGGTTTAGAGTAATGTTGTCGTTGCATTACGTAAATCAGATTTTTTTTTAAGGAAATTCACTTTTTTTATCAATCTTATGCATGACTCCCAGTCAATTTAGCTATGGGAGACGTTTCTCTCGGCTTACCTGGTTCTTGGGCTGCTAATAATCGAGAGGCTTCTGATCATTACACAACTAAAGTGGGCGGTCTTCCTGTAAGTCCTTTCCTAGTACTCTAGTTTCCTTCTCCTTATGGTTACGTAGTTGTCACTTTGGCTTCCTCTTCTTGAAGGACTGGCCTTTTCCCACGTCTTTAGCCGCGGAGCTGCTACAGTGCAATTCGTGTAGAAGTACTCCCTGTCTCATTGCACAGGTATATCACAATGAGCTTTATTAGCCACTGCGTATTTTTTTTTTCTGCTTTGAAATAAAAGATGATACCCTTCTCTTTAGGTTCATGCCCCAATCTCTACTGCAACAGTGAAGATTGAAGAGCGTGTAATCTATATTTTTGGTTGCACTGATGTACATTGTGGGAGGTATGCTTCGCCCGGACATTTTTAAGCTTGTATGGTTATTGCTTTCGAATAGACATATCAGGACTTGGTTCATCATGTTGCCACTGCATTAAACTTACAGCTGGCGTGCTATTCGTGTTCAGAAGCCGGACAAGTTTGAGGAAATAAACTCTGGCGACTCAGAAAGATCGCAGTCAACTATATCAGACCCTTCTACTTCAGTTTCTAAGTGGTGGGAATCAGAGGAAAATGGAGAAAAGGAAGGCATGGACATGGAGGATTTAGCTAGGGCCCTTTCTGAAGCTGCAACTCTTGCTTCAGGCTCTGGGAAACGAAAAACCAAAAAAAAAGCTAAAAGGCAAACTGAAATTTCTGCTCAACCTCATCAGTCGGCCGCAAACCCAAATATTGTTGATGGTTCCACTCTTGGTAAACTTGTATTTTATTTTGTTCTTTTATTGTATAAATCCTTTTTTAGATAGCTTTTCCCCATATCTGGACTGAATGGACAAGTACTTCGTAGAGTTTACCACTTTACATCATGCTTGGTTTATAATTTCTCCTTAAGTGCATTAGGAAGATCTATTCTAACCTAGATGCACAAGAGCCTGAAGAAAGCTTAAACTAACGCCTGCTGTCTTCCCAAAGGTATCACGAGGCACCTGAGTCAAACTACTCCCTCATTTTTCACTATGATCCTCCTAATTGACCTTTTGCGGTTTCCATGACAACCCCATGAGCATAATTGTTTTTTACATTTAACTCGGTTGAAAATATAATTTTGTGAAAGATTGTTTTAATGTAATATTTCAGTATCATGTTATATATGGTGTATATTTTGTTCAATTTTTTTAATATATTTATGGTCACATTTTGAAACTTTGACATCTAAAGGTCAAACAAGAAGATCATAGTTAAAGGGAGGGATTGGTTTTTTTGGCATCAATTTAGTCCGTTGGTATTAGGAGGGGTATAAGGGACTTCACAACCTTTAGTGTTTCCGTGATGTCTTTTTGGCTCTTTTCCCCACTTATCACTATTGCATGATGAAGCTTTTTCAGCGTTCTTCATTTATGAATTGCTTGGTCACAATAATTGGAGTGGGATGCAGGGGAGGGGAAGGGAGGGTGAAAGGAGCCTTGGTGTTTTCAATCCAAATATCTCTAATGCTAGATGGATTTGAACGTGTAGGGGGGGGGGAGGGGAATGAATCCTGTTTATTTTCTTCTTCATTTTCTCTAGATGAGGGCGGTTGACTTGTTTAGAAGTATCTGACACGGGTGCGTATCCAAGTGTCAGACTCGGCAATTTTTATGAAAAAATTAATTACATATTTTGGCTAATGAGGGGTCGGAGTGTCATACCCTTGTCTGATTGTCGAGCGTCGGACACGGGTACGTGGGGGAATCAGTAAAGTCTGTGTAACATAGGTTGTTCCCCTTCCAGTACCTCCAAATCTCTCCATCCAAACAAAGGGGCTAATGTCCAATGAAATATCTGGCCTTTATGTTTTAGAGTATTTTGGCTGATGTTCGGTCATTTGACGCGTTCCTTGCAATACTAATATAATGCTGTTTACCAATTACCATAATCGTTCTCGTGCACTTGTTTTTGCAGTGTTACCTTGCTTCTATATATCTTATCAAGAGGATAGAATCAACCATAATTTGGCTTCCGTCATTCCAAGTATATCTTCAATTTCAGCTAACAAGTCTCAAATTAATAAGAACTAGTATCGACCTCGTACACTGCATGATATATATTAGTTCACTATTTAGTTAATTATTTGTAAATTTTAAATCGGCAGCCATTAATTTTCATTTTTGTCATTCTTGTATTTTTATTTGAGAAAATAATTTGGAACTGCAAAACTAATCAAGATAATTGAGTAATGTCATGAAATGTGTATTTTTTTATTCTCGCATTTCGAGTGCTCAGTTCTCTCTTTAATATCTTTCAAAATATATGAATAAATATCATGAAAGGGAGTCATGAGTTCTGAAAGCTCATTTCATCAGAAATTTAGTGGTATAATAATAATAATTTTTTAAACTATTATGTTTTTGTAAAATTGAAGTCAAAGACTCGCTTCGAAAAACTAAGTCGTCATACCAAAAAAGAGGAGGGAATATTTTTTTGCAATGAAGCTAATTATATACGGAGTAAATTATAATTTTCCTCAAATTATTTTAATGGATTTTTTTTGTCATTCATGAAAATTAAGGGGTGTCCAATTTACTCGGAAATGCTCATTTGTTTTCTTATTTAAGTATGATTTCATTTGAAGGGAAATATTTTGATAAACTTACTCTATTATTATATAGCGGTTGATGATGACATTAACCAGGAAGAGTCTTGGGAAAAGGAAAACTATGAGTACGATACAGCTCTACACGCAGACCGGACTTACCTAAAGTTTAAAAAAAGGATAGATGGATGCCCAGAGCAGTGTCTCAGGTAATGAGTTTACAAAAAGATAGTACTATAGAAAAACTTCCTGGTCTTTTTTCTTTTTTAATTTTTTTTCAAACATCTCAATAGCTGCATGAACTATTCTTGTGTTCTAGACAATGTTACTCTGACTTCATAACATTGTAAGTTGTAACCCGTATCTGACACTAGATTATGTTACTCCTAATTCACATTATATTGCAGCTCGTGTCTGATACTTTGAGACAACGATATGTATATGACCCTTTGATACGTCATCCTTAGCCATAAAAGCGGCTATCTTAAAAAAGCGAATTCTTCTATAAGATAGTTGAGTCGGACAACTGGACGTGAACTTGTGTATCTTAGTAACTTCGGTTTTAGTTACTTGGTATTTATCGTGTTACTGGCTGAGCAAACATTTGTAGAGAAATGTAATTTCCAAGCGAGCCCTAAAATCTTTCCTATGTTGGAGGGAATATAATTTGCCTTGGAGCCCTCCAAACCCTTTCATCTCCATTTTTCTATCTAAGCAAAAGAAATGGTCTCCCTTCAAATCCGTCCCCTCCGTTTTCCCTCCAAATTTCCCCGATCCAAACAAAGGGTTATAGAGCATTGGACTATTGCTGGATGTCGTTCTTACTTGATCACGGGACTGCTTCCATTACAATGGAGCTAAGAAATCTGTATGCTGTTGTTCTAAATTATGATCTACTAAAACAAAAAAGGTTTACTAAAGTGGTTGCACATCTTTCCACTAGAAATAGCAGTCATTTGTACAGGCGGAGCCAATACTTCGTACTTAGGAGATGTTAAGGCCGTGGGCCGTGGCACCAAATTATGATCATCATCTAAAGATTTTGAAGACAATCACGTCCTTGTTTAACCGCATTTTGAGGCGATATATACCACATTTAGTGAAATTAGGCTGGTACATGCAATAGTGCAACCGTAATCGAAACTGAAATTTATGTTAGGATTGGACACATGACCTTTGACATAAATTCCATTGGCTACATCTATTCCACTGTAGCACTTTCATCTCCTATGCATATATTCAATCCCTTACGTTTCTATATACAGCAGCCCTTAAGACATGCTTTCTAAGTACTACGATCAAAGCCAAAGGGGAAAGAATGGTCAGATTTGCTGTTATGAGAACTATTATCCCAGTAACTCAAGACCTTGTTAATCATTTATCATTGTTCTCTTTGTATTTGTCGAAACAATTTTAGTTTTTTCTCCCAGAAAATGGTAGTTATATGTGAATGTACTCAATCTCTAAAGATCTCGTCATCAGGTATTGTTTTGGAGGGAAGCCTCTATTGGCTACTGGACTTGCTAGCGAATCTGGACCATGTAACCTATGTGGTGAATCCAGGCATTACGAAATGCAGCTCATGCCTCCGTTAGTTTATTTTTTACTGGAAAGAGCTACTGGAGTGCAAAGAGAGTTGCTGGATAACTGGAGTTGGATGACCCTTATGGTATATACATGTTCAAAGGTAAGAATAATGGTTATGCCATCACTACTTTTGTCTGTGGTTAAGAAAGAAAACTCTGTTGCTACCATCTTCTGTAGATGCCTTGTAGATAAAACCATAATTACCATACCGGCATGGGATTTGTAACCACTGAGTGACTGGCAGTCTTGCACTTCTAAAGGCAAGTGGTTTGAGGAAAGTTTATGTTGAAAATTCACAAGAATCCCTTGTCAACTGCCAACTAGTAGATATAGGTTACTTTAGTGTAACATCTTATATGTCCAGCACTGCTACTAATTATGAGAACTCTGTAATATTTCTTAAGCGTGTTCTTCATTTCTACATGTTTAATAGAAGACACATAGACAATGCTAGGGCGATACCGAGTCTCGGTACCACCCTCTCACATGCCCTTATTCCCCCATCCCCAATATTACCTCTCTATGTTGCTATCTTGGTGCTTAACTCTTCTGATATTGGGTTTGTGGCTCTTCCAGAGCTGCTTTCAGAAGTTAGATCAAGAAATAACTAAGTGGAATGGCTGGACTGTGGTGGAAGAGACTATTATAGCACAGTTTGAATAACCTCAGACAAGCACTTCCCGTTGAGGAGCACAGCTTGAATATCGTCTGACACACTTTTCGACGAGGTTACTTTTCTCGATCTATACAACATTCTGTTTTCAATACTTTGTTTTCCTTGTTCCGCTTAATAGCTGCTTAGCATGTGTTAATAGCTAAAAGCCTGCGGAAAAGAAAATTGATTTTGCATATGAATCAGTTAGTTTTTGTTGGGATAAACTTTTTTTTCCCTTATCTGTCTAATTAATTCTGCATCCATTTCTTAGCTCTCAGATTCCTCGACCTTTATTCAACTCATGTAACTATGTTAGAAATTAGAATGCATTTTTTTCATCTTTTGGTAGATGTAGAAAAGACCAAAGGCAACATTGAGCCGGGTTTATATCTGATCATACTGTTTGGCATGCCAATATATTTAAGGGCTGATTACCTACCCTGGGCTGTTTGGTACATGGGGCATGTTGCCCGGGTCTTGGGAGTACCATACTACCATTGAGTACTATATGCGCATTGGTCACTCTCTACTATTTCACATCATACAAAGATTATGACTCAATTGAATTAGATAGGCTTCTAGCTTTGTCATTGTGATCCTTAGTGGTTCCCTTGAATATGAATGGTATAAAATCATTCAAGTTCTGGTTTGGTATCGAACTTAAATCTGTCATGCTGACACACAACTCATTGCTGATGAGGCAAGTAGTGCTTCAAATGATAAACAAAACTTCATATGTAACATCACACCCTGACACATCTTCAAGGATGGTTCATGTCAGCCGAGCCCAAATCACTTTGGGACTAAGGCTCCAATGTTGTTGTAATTACTGGACTCCAAATTTGTCATCATAAGATGTTGTCTTTCCAATTGATTTGAACGCAACTTTAACGTTTCACTTCTACTAAAAAGAGTATTTCTCTTGAGAGAATGTCTCGCAGTCCAGTAGTTTGGACAGCTACGGAGTTGAAACTAACACAAAGGAAAAAATAAAAAAGGAAATGAAAAGCTAAAAATAATCAATATATGGAAGGTCTTACTATATAAGCTTATGTTGAGACCATATAGTACAAGTTATGCAACTTTATATCTGAAAATAGAAAGTGAATTAATATTTTTATGATCTTCAAAAAAAAAAATCTTTACTTTTTAGCTTACTTGCACTTCTCACACTTTTAACACAAGTTCAACTTACAATTACAACAAGATAACTACTTTATACCAGTACCGTTCATAGAACTCCATCTGTTGCTAACTTCAACCTTCAACCCATGCTTCATATGAAGAATAATTGAAACATCTAATTCTGCCACACGTCTTTCATTAATCGCTTTAAACTCATAGTTATGGATCAAAGTCGCACCAACCATCTTCATTTGAGTAAATGCCACTTCCTTTCCTAGACAAGTCCTCGGACCGGCATTGAAACATAAGAACTTATATGGTGGCTCATATTTGATCTTCTCTTGCTCAGTGATCCATCTCTCTGGTTTGAACTCCAAGCAATCTTCACCCCATACGCCTTTCATTCTCGCCATCGCGTATAGTGAAAACACGATTTTCATCTCGGGAGTGACATGATGGCCACTTGGTAAAGTGTCTGGTTGCAATGGTGACTTGTGTTGAAATGGGACAGGAGGGTATAACCTTAGTGACTCACAAAGTGTGGCATGTAGATATGTTAGGTTTTTTGTTTCCTCTTCTTTGAACACATGCCATTTATTATTGTCTTGATCACTAAATGCCATGTTTTTTCTTAGCTCTTCTCTAATCTTCTCTTTTACTCCAGGGTTTTGTGTTGTTAGCCAAATGAACCATGTTAGAGCTGAACTAGTTGTGTCTCTCCCTGCTAACATGAGGTTTAAAATGGCGTCTCTTAAGAACTTGTCATCTTTGGTGTTAATCCCTCCAATTTCTTGAGAATCACTTGTAATGAATGTTGTTAAGAGATCGACTCCACTCTCTTGATCATCATCCATCTCTAATAAAGATGATTTGCTCTTATTAAACTCGAGTTCTTGACGCTTCATTGATACAATTTTATCAATGAAATGATCAAGGATTTTCCAAGCTTGGCTCAGAATTTTTTCATGTCCTATCCCGAGTTTTTTTTCCAACCTCCAAATATTTTCTGGGATGACATGTCGGATGGCTATGGCTTCCTCTGCATCATCTAGGGCCTTAGAGAAGGGCACATCTTGAAATTCAGTGGTTAGACAACCGGGGTCATGACCAGTGACTAGCAAGCATGTAGTGTCAAATGTGAGTCTTTGGAACACATCTTGCAAGTCTATGACAAGGTTGTCTTTAGAAGCACTTTGAAGTATAGGAACTAGTCCATTCTCAACCTTGTCATGTGTAACCTTAACTAGAAATTTCATGAATTTTCGATGATTAATCAAAGAACGCGTAATCTTCCTCTGAAATTTCCACAAATCTCCATCAGAGTTAAAAATCCCGTCCCCTAAGATATCGAAAATCCTAGAGAACTCATCTCCCTTGGGATAATTTGCGAAGTTGGTGCTCATGATATATTGAATATTTGTAGGATCAACTGTAAGAAATAGGTCCATTTTTGCAAACCATGGACCTTTGAATAAGAAAGTACAGTTTGTGGCTTGTAAAATATCAAAACAGCGGTTGTGAACACGGTGGAGGTGAACCAAAAGGCTTGGCAACATTCCTAGGAAAGGCCAATTCCATGGAAGGCCATTTCTTGTTAAGTAGCAGGTGACAAAGAAACATATAATAGCTAGAAAAATTTCGGGATATTGGATATTTCCCATTTTGTATTGATGAGTGCAAAATGTTGTCTTAAGAGCAATGTTTGGTTGATTGATGTGTGAAAAAAAATCCGTGTATTTATAGACGGTGCGAAACAGTGATGTAATAGAGATTTCAACTAACACCTTTTTTTTAGGTACAGT
The DNA here is from genome assembly GCA_022085475.1 of Heliosperma pusillum. Lineage (NCBI taxonomy): Eukaryota > Viridiplantae > Streptophyta > Magnoliopsida > Caryophyllales > Caryophyllaceae > Heliosperma > Heliosperma pusillum. The sequence continues at coordinate 45,023 of JAIUZE010001395.1, read as the reverse complement.
TTGGTAGAGTGACTCCTTTTTTAGTAGTGTAAGATTATAAGACATATCAATTTGTAGCATGAAAATATGAAAGCAGTACAGCAGATGGCTTATTAAATTGTGGTGCTTCTTAGATTGTGAAGTACGGAGTATCAGTTAGACGCTGTATTTACTTAATCAATTATCATCATAGGCCTTTTTGTTAACAACTCTGTGTTTCCAACATAGAAGTAAAAGTTACGAACTTAGGACTCCCTTATTCGTGAGATTGGATTAGTGTCGGTTTTTTGTGTGTGTTGTGGGCGTAATATTATGCATGATGGTAAATTTAGATGATTAACCTTGTGATATTAACCTTACGCAGTTAGACGGCTGTACTTACTTTTGATGTTATTTCTACTTGTGTTACATATTTTGCTACTCTATTAAGTCACTGATTCATTGGTTAACACTGGAATATTCCGACTAATGAGGTACCTACTTACAGTATATATACATGATGAGATAGATTAAAGTAGTGTGTGCTTGTTAGTGTGACTGATGTTGGGATGACTTCTTTTTCACATATTCCAGAAGAAAGTTGTAACAACAACATAATCTTGTGTAGCTTACCGCGGGGTAATCGTCTGAGTGATGGTGCATACAGTTTCTTGCTTGTGAAGAAAATTGTGTCAAGAAGTACCGATTTACAATATCAAAAGTAGAATAGTTAAGGTTTTGATTGTCGACTCTTGGGAGGGTTCTACTTAAGTTTGCATTCATTATCTCGAAGGAGAGCACCCTAGCTATAGCTATCGGTAAGGATACTATTAGACTCTTGGACAACACCTAAAAACAAATCAAAAGTAGAAATGTTCAACGTTAATCTTTTCCCCTCCCTTGTTTTGTTTAGAATTACAATGTGGTGAGAGATTTTTAATCTGCTCGAGACCTCACCCTCACGCATTGAATACTTTCAAAGAGTAAAATGTTCGGCGTAATTGGTTGTTAAATGGTCACTTTCGGATCTCCGATTATCCTTATCAATTAGCTTTACCAGATCTACGCGGGACCTCATGTTGATTTCCGTCAAACGGTAGTTGGCTGTTCTTGTTCCTTCACTCTATTTTGAAAAGTAACCAGGATTTATTGCAAGAAGCAATTGTACCCGTAATAGCAGTATACTCTTGGATCACTTTGTTGGCGCAAGATGGTGAGCTTTAGGTGACCAAGTTAACGATATTTGCTCACCTAATGTTTTAAGGTTATAAATTATAATGAGTCCATAATTAGTGAGTGGTTACAACTGAATTTGGCTTTATTGCATCACCATTATTTACCTACTATCAACTATATTTTATCGACATTATGATTTCATCACTATGGTTTTACATTCCTTAGCTTGAGAATTTTTTTATTTTCAATGGTTTCATACTTTCTTGTTCTAATAATGTAATAATAAAATCTGACTTTTAGAGTCGGGTTTGTACAATGTAAGTTACATCATCTTTACCGTTACCAAAAATAAAATAATGTTCTATGACTAAGGCCCTGTTCTTTTGCACTTAAAGTCACCTTCTTTAAGTTCAGTTCAGTTCAGTTCAGCTCCTATAAGTTCTGTTCAGCAAAATTAAGTTCAATTCAGTTCCTAAGTTCAATTCAGTTCCTATAAGTTCATTTCAGTTCAGTTAAGCTTATATAAGTATAGCAAAATTAAGTTCGGTTCAAAAACCTTAACTTAACTTATACTTCGTATTAAATTATTTATGTTAGACATGTTAATAACTTATTAATTAAAATTAACATGTTTTATAAAATAAGTGGACACTGCCATTATATGATCATAGTCGAGCACGATATTATAATTATAATAATTATAATACTAACGAGACCAGTATATGCAAACATTTATGGTTGTTATCATTGTAATGGAGTACAATAATATGGTTGTCAAAATAAAATTGCATATTAAATATGCGTATTAGGTCTTACTTCTTCATAAAATTAAGTCTTACTTTAACTCCGTTCACTTCAACTTAGATCTTTTCACTTTAGTTGACTTTAGCTCACCTCCCTTTAACTCAATTTAACTCATTTAAGCAAAAAAGAACATGGCCTTATTCCCATATTTTTTTTGTATGTTGGGTTATTGTCATTTTAGGCATGTTTTATGTCATATGATGGAAGAAAGAATAGAAAAGTTGAGGTTATAGAAAAATTTGATTGTCATACTACAAGTTAATATACTAATATGGATTTATGGTCAATAAAAAAACTCAAAACGTTGGAAGTCTTGGAACACTTAAGCTTAAACAATTTTGCCTAGCAATGATGACTTGATGAGCATGTATTCATACCGTCTATTTATCTTCCTTTCCGCGAAAATGGTAATTTAACCCCTTAATTTTGTTCAATGGTGAAATTAAGCCTCTTAAGTTTCAATTGTAGCAATCAAGCACCTTAACTTTAACAAAAAGTAAAATTCAACCCTAAGTTTAATTTATAGCTAAAATCCCAACAAAAGTGCACTTTATATTTATATTATGCAATTAATAACTCATAAAAATTAATAATTTCAAATTTAATAATTTATATGAAATTAGTTATTCATCTAAAGAATAATTTTACATCTTTTTATAATAAATCAAATAAAAATATGATAAAATTTCATGAATTATTGCTACATATATAATTAATTGTCTAACAATGGTAAAATTATCAGAAATACATTTTATTACAATTATATATTGTATAAAATTTATAAGGTTATAAAAATGAAGTTTATATATGATTAATTGGATTATAAAATTTATTTTGGTCAAATATTTATCAATAATCAAACAATGGAGTTTAATTTCACTTTTAAACAAAGTTATGGGGCTTGATTGCTACAAATGAAACCTAAGGTGCCTAATTTCACCATTGAACAAAGTTAAATGGTTAAATTGTCACTTTCGCCTCTTTCGTTCCATTTCCTCCAATGGAACTATATTTAATCGTTATACACTTATACCTTTCTTGTAATCGATCGTTAGATTGTCCCGAATAGAATTTAGACCTTTGAGAATAAATGTAATGAAAGTGATAGAAGAATAAACGGTAAATTTACATGATACTCCCAAAATTTCACAATTTGCACGAAATCTCCAATTTTTTTAACCCGAAAAACATTAAGAGGACATAATATATATACGAGTTCAGAAAGTGACAATTTTTTTTTTCGAATCGATCATCTTTCCGAGAATTACGACTTGAAAAAAAAATTATTGTATTTGAATCTCATGGCTAGAAGTTTTTGTATGTCAAAGTTTTGTTGACCGAGCAAACTTTTAGTGAATATATCTATTGGTCACATCTTGTTTCTCTCATTTTCATCGACATTCAAAATCAAATCTTTACTCGAAATCTTTCCCAAATCTGAGCCTTGTTAATTAAATCAACCGTAATTTGTGACGTGACGACGATTTCAGATTGATAACTGTAAATTTTCTCCCCCAACTCATGTTTATAGTACTCCTTTCATTCAACTCCAAATACAACATTTTCTTTTTTTTTGACACTATTCATTAATGGAGAGACTTTTTAGTATTCCTTTCAATATGTAAGATAAAATATAATCATGTGGGATCTTGTTAGATTCGCCTTCAAAAGTACAATAAGAATATCAAAATTTTATATTTTTTATAATGTAAAACTCGAGATATTTACGTTACGATTCGTGCGTTGACAATCGTGTAACAAAGAAATGTTGTGTATGGAGTTGAATAAAGGGAGTATTAATTTGTGTGTTTTAAACCCTAATTTTTGGGTTTAATTGCGAATCTATTTTTTTAGCATAATTTATTTGTTCGTAGCCTTATTTTGTGTGTTGTAATTAGACCTTAGTTTCTGGGCTCATTTTAACAATTTTTTGTTCGAAACCCTAATTTCTAGGTTTGAAACCCTCCAATTTGGGTTCAAAACCTAATTGGGGAAAAATCTAAGAAGAGGGATGAATGAAGTAAAGTGAAGTGAAGAGAATAAGAGACCGAGAAGACAAAAGGATATAAAAGAGTATAAAAAAGCAATTTCATCATAAATTTAACACTTAAAACATAAAATTTGAATTTTGACGGAATATGTCACCTGAAAGTCCAAATGGGTGGAATTTTTGACCTGACAACATTTTAGGATAGTAATTTACTCTTATTTGAAAGAGGAAATGGTACTCCTTTCATGGTTATGAATTAGCCTTATTAAACCACTTTTTGTGGGGGAAAAAGTGAATCTATTAGGCTAATTTAAGAAACTGGAGGTAGTGTATATATAAATACAAAGTCAAAACGGGAAATAAAGATTATTTTGAGATGAGAAAGTAAAGTTTATGGTATAAGCAACGATGATACTTACCTGAAGTATATTTTTGGTTTAAAAGGAGCCACAAAAGCGAAGAGCGATTTTACAATTGATGATATTTGAACCCGAGTCATGACTCATGCATTAGCACCACCTTTTATGAGTCATGACTATTCCAACTAGTGCAAGCAAATTTTTGGGGCCCTTTTATAATTCTTTAAAAAAATTGCATCATATCGCATACAACTTAAAAAGGTAAGCATTGAATTTCAGCAAAAATGTTTTTGTCTTTTTTCAACATCTACTCAAATGAAATATTATTTTCAATGATTCAACATTGATAACAATTTAATTTGTCGGTTTAACTTTGAATAACCTGCTTCTACGATTAAATAATTAGGAAATTCAAATTATTATTTTTTGAGAAAAAACACATGCTTTGAAAAATGCATTTTGATAGCATAAATTAATTACGTAATTCGGGATCTTTATTTGCAGAAAAGGATGCATTCTTTGGTTTATTTTTTTCTTATTCCGTATAATTTTAGGTAAGAAAAGTGGAAAATCTCTTCCGTATGAGTTTAAGTCCGATTTCAATAAAATACTGCTTATTTTAATGAAGATAGATAACAAAGTTTTCGTCCCCACAGTCCTCGGGGTCCCGTACGACCTCACAAGCCCCATAGACGTACGTAGTTTATATACTACTCCCTATAACCTTATGGCTATATGAGGGTACACCCTTGATCTTTCCTTATAAAGAAAATCCTATCCTAAACAATCTCTACCTTCAACCACAAATTCTAGTTGAATACGGGTACTATCCGTCACAATCAGAAAACGGATAGTGTTCTCTCACAATATGCAAGTGAAAAGACAAGTGGAGGGCAAATGGAGCACCCCACTTGTCCCCCCACTTGCTGACTTGCATATTGTGAAAGGAACAATATCCGCGTTCTGCTTGTGACGGATATCACCCGTCTTTAGTGAGACTAAGTGCAACTCTACTCGTATAAAAATGACCAATTGCAAGAACAACAACATGATCATTAACATGGTATGTTCCTTGTTTTAAAAGGGTGTACGCTCTTCATGCTTAAGCCTCATATTGACAACCACTCAATTCACGCATATACTATTTAGTTTCAACAAGCAACTCAAAATTCCATCACTTAGCAATATTATTTACTCTATGGAGTTTCTAAATCTCTTCTTATTAATGTTCATTTTCATAATGCTCCTCTTTTGTAAAAATAAAAATGGCTTGCCTACAAATTGGCCTTTTGTAGGGATGTTACTTGCCATTCTCAAAAACCTTCATCGAATCCACGATTTTTGTATTGAGATTACGGAGCAATCCGACTTGAGTTTTCTAATCAAGGGTCCTTGGTACACTTCGATGGAACTATTCCTCACGAGTGACCCGAGAAACATACACTATATCCTCAGTAAGAACTTTAGTAATTATCCCAAAGGCGCTAAATTTAACGAGATTTTTGATGTCCTTGGAGACGGTATCTTCAATGCCGATGGTGAATTGTGGAAGTACCATAGGAAAATGGCTCAAACATTTGTAGGGCAGCTTCAATTTCATCAACTTTTGCTTAACAAGATTTATGCCAAAGTGGAAAATGGACTAATACCGGTCCTTAATCACGCTTCTAAACAAGGGTTAGTACTTGATTTACAAGATTTGTTTGAAAGGTTTACGTTTGATAATATTTGCTCTCTTACAATGGGATACGAGTTAGGTTCGTTATGTGTCGATTTGCCTAGTGTTCCCTTCTCAAAGGCGTTGGATGATATTGAGGAGGTTATATTTTATAGGCATGCTATACCGGTTAGTGTATGGAAGTTTATAAGGTGGCTAGGTGTAGGAAAAGAAAGGAAGTTCAAGAAAGCTTGGGAAACACTAGACAAATTCATTTACAATTGCATAGCCAAGAAACATGAAGAAATGAAGCAATTTGGATTAATTAACCCTAATGATGAACAAAATATAGGTGTTGATCTTTTGACGTTGTACAAGGATAAAGAAGACAAGTTCCTAAGAGACACAATACTCAATTTCTTCATAGCAGGACGAGATACGACCAGTACTTCATTATCATGGTTTTTCTATCTCGTCTCCAAAAACCCTCAAGTTCAATCAAAAATTCGACAGGAACTCATCTCAACCATGAAAGGAAATGACGACAACAATTGTAACATGAACAAATTGTATGTTTTCACTAGGAACAATTTCAAAGAAACAAGTGACAAGCTAGTTTATCTCCATGGTGCTCTATGTGAGGCCTTAAGATTATATCCTCCGGTAGTATTTCAAGCCAAAAATCCAATTGAGACCGACATTCTTCCAAGCGGACACAAAGTGGAACCACATATGCAAATAATATTCAACTTGTATGCAATGGCAAGGATGAAATCGATTTGGGGTGAAGATTGTTGCGAGTTCAAGCCCGAAAGATGGATATCGTCCGAAGGGAAGATTAGGCATGAGCCTTCCTACAAGTTCTTAGCTTTCAATGCCGGACCAAGGACTTGCGTTGGTAAGGACATGGCCTTCACCCAGATGAAGGTCGTGGCCGCCACAATAATCCTAAATTATGAGTTCCGACCAGTGGAAGGTCAATCTATTGTTCCTGAGACCTCCATAATTCTTCGAATGAAGAACGGTTTTAAGGTTAAAATGTCTAAAATTTAACTCTAAGTTATGTACTTATGTTACATAATTTGGTGGTGAATATTTATTTTCATTGTATATGTTATAATAAGTGGATTGTTCCTCCTTCTTTTGGCTTTGTTAGAATTTACAAGGGTTGTTTGTAGAATTTTTAATTCGATTATGGTCAAAATTATTTATTTTCCTGTATTTTGGATGATATATGTTTAAACTTAATTTTTTGTGCTAAATAATCTAACTTGATGATGAACAACATACTCACACCACAAGTTCATAATACTATCACTAAAGAAACTACCAATCCATTAACAGACTTTCGTAGACGTATAGTGTTGTCTTTTACGTCGTAGTTTCGTGTCATTCTTTTTGACAATGAATGATGATGTTGTGTGTCTCACAAATTTGAGGTCGATGCTCTTCGTTCTAAAGACGATGTTGACATAATAGTTAAACCTAATCAACCATTTCATACATTTAGCTTGGTGATGACCATCCTACGTACTATCACAACCCCACTTGTTGATTGTAAATTTGTGATTCTTCCATTTAAATTTCCTTGTTCTCTTCTACTAAAAAGGTGATATAATTAACTAAAATTCTCATTTAAGACGAGTTGACCTGTCTTAAGCGTAAGACGGATATGTCAACATTTGCACCTCAAGTGAGGGATCAAGTCCTCCTCACAAAGAGCAAGTGAGGAGACAAGTGAGGGGCTTCATTTGCCTTCCACCTGCACCTCAATTTGTGTATAATTATTGATTAGTACTCTTTGTTAACACTTCTGTTGGAATAATGTCTTGAATCAGTTTAGTTGCCCCCGAAACCTAAACAGTATCCGTTAATTTGTTTGGGCTAGGATTCTGTCTTGGGCCTATGGTCTATTTTGGGCCTTTCTAGGTTTTCTGTATTAGGTCTTAAAGAGTAGTATATAAACTCTCTAAGCATAACCCTAGCAGTTATGATATCATAACAATCTGAACTCTGAATCTGAAAACTCTGTAATACTCATCAAGATTAATAAAGCTTTCCTCCTTTCTGCCCTGTGGACGTGAACCACGTAAATTTGTGTGTTATCGTCTTTATTGTTTTTATTTGTTCTTTCTCGTTTCTGTCATAACAACTTCAAAATAGAAAGTGGGATAATATACTCTCTCCTATTCTAAATAACCTCCACTCTTACCTTTTTCATATATTCACATTACTTTCCTTCTTTCATTATTTAGTAAATTTTTATATTTATTTTAAGCATCTCGCCTCGCAAGAATACCCCAAAATATTCATATTTTATCTTATTTTAATCACTTCGCCCCACAATAATACTTATTTTAATCAACTCACCCCACAATAATACCCTACAATACCTTTCCTAACTCCAATCACATTATCCAAACGCAATATTTTACCTTATTTAATTAATCACCCTTAATTTTTGTGCCACCCATGAATGGGAAAGTTATCGAGAATAAGGAGTATATTGAATGAAACATGTAAGCGAGTTTAACATGCAAATTTTAGTAGAAAAAATGAATTTAATGCAGTCTACGCTTTCGTAGAAAAAATAATAGTATAATTTAACCAAGGCAAATTTCATTTTAGTAGAAAAAAATGAAATTTCACCCAAATTTTAAACATTCTACATTCTTGTAGACATGGACGTATGGTCGGATCTAACCTAGTGCAGTGAATGCAGTCGCAATGGGCCCCTCGGGCTCGTAAGATGAAATTTTTGTCATATATCTTCCTAAAAAAAGTTAAATCCAATTAAACGGGCTTATAACTCAAAAACTAAAATTCACTTAAGGTAGTGCTCTCTAAATTGAAAAGAAATAATTTAGGGGTCGTTTGGTTGCCATGAGGGAATATAAATTCACATGAACTTCAATATCACATGAAATAGAAATTCATGTGAATTAGCTAAAAGTTGTTTGGTTTACATATAGGAAATAAGTTCATGTGGGAATTGATGAGGGAATTACCACTTACCTAGGGGGGCTAGGTAAGTGACTTCCTACATAATGGAGGAACTTAATTACCATAGGAATTCCCATTTCCCATAATTTTGGCAACCAAACAAGTGCAAAATATTGTAATTCATGGGATTTTCAAATTCCCATGAATTGAAAGGGCAACCAAACAAGTCCTTATTATACTTGTAGCAAAGTGTGTACTATCTTTTTTCCTTCCTAAAAAAATTCTTTGAATCCCAAATTAGTCCCAAATTCCATCCTTGCACAAGGAAGGACTTATTTATAATCATTTTATGATAAAAGTAATTTGCTAATTATTAAACATTTTTGGAAAAAGGAACATTTTAGAAGTTGGACAATTGTAATGTTAGAAATAATTGATTGGAAACCATACAAAGCATATCATATCATGTGATTGATTTTTTTTTTTTTTGGTTCAAATGAGCGCACAATGTCGCCGGTGAGAATCGAACCCCCAACTTCAAGGTTGGAGTAAGAGTGCTCTTACCACTTAAGCTACCTCTTGTTATCATATCATGTGATTGATAAATGACCCATTTTCATATTTCTACTTTATTAGTGTAATATCAGTTTCCTTTTCAGTTTGTGCCTTTTGCAAATTTCTATTTACAGTATAAAATACAAATCTATCAATTTTATTGGAAGCCATTAGCCATGCAAATAGTGGCGGAGCCAGGATTTGAATTTAGGGGGCGAAAAATTTTAGGGGGGGTGAACGACTATATTCATAAGGTACTTTTAAAAAATTTCGAAAAATTTCGCTAAAAATTTCAAAAATTTCAACCGCCCCTGCTAGCACCCCCTAGCTCCACCACATGCCAGCTAGGATTTCTTGTACTTTCTGAATAAGTGTTAGAGCGATGAACTTCAATTCTACACACAATTATTTTGTAAAGCAAAATCAATGTTAAAAAAAATTTCATCTCAAGCTATTGGATCTCCAATTTTCCGGGGCCTGATGTAGGATGATACGTATTTTGAGAAAAGAAATATGAAACGTATTTAATTTTACCATATAAAGTAGTTCTTTTTTTTCCGTGAAAATCACGGGTCTATTAGTTTTTATCTTTTATGGACATTTGGGAGAATTACATATTTTAGCGTCGTTTTTTCATAATTCATATACTTTGTTAAATGATTACTCTCTCCTTCAAATGAATTTCATTTAATTTGATTAGAATACCCCTCATAAAAATATATATTAAACAATTATAAGAAATCAATATCTATCTATATTATTAAAGGAAGCTTTTTTCGAGCGATTACAGAGTCTCCAACTTTTCGAAAACACTTCAGCATTCTAAATTATACAAACTACCCATATAAATATATTCATGTAGCATATAAAAAATTGGATGTACGCTACAATCTATAAAATACGGAATGTGATATACAACTATTCCATATTTCCATGTTCTCACAAAAATGGTGATGCACTACAACCCCTAATAATATAATTAAATCTTGAGATTATAAAATTCTACCATGAAAGTTAGATTGGATAAAATTAATGTACAAAAACCTAAACAAACACTATTACGTTAATATGTTTATATATATATATATATATATATATATATATATACATGTATTTTCATTCAAAAATTAATAATCACCACTTTACGTTATATTGTTTTTATTTATGTTTTATACTTTTGTTGTGTTTATTTATTTAAATCTTGCGGTTTATATTGTGTTTAAATCTTATTGTAGCATTAGTCTACAAATACGTTGTTTTTGCTTTGAATCACTAATGATCTTCTGACAAGTCTTATCTATTTTATGTGTAGGTTAACATATATTACTCTGTATGATTCTGATGAAGATACAACGATCAATAAATTATTCGGTAAGGTCGCTTTGAATTTTAACATAGAGTAGAATAATGTTTCATTTTTGGATTTATTGTGTACAAATGTATGTAGATAACTTTATTTTCTATGGAATTTCAATACATCTCAACTAACTTGATTTAAGTTTGCATTAGTTTGTTGATTTTCTATGGAAGAAAATTATAGGGTTGTTATAATTAAAAATCCTACCCCTACTAAAATACTGTTGGAGTAAATGTCCTCAACAATAGTGCGATCACATAAATAATAAGAATACAAAGGGATGATGAATATTATAGTCAACTGGTCAACATAAATCGGTAACGATTGGCTCAATTGAGTTTGACGTTACTGTCGTATGACGGTGGTGATCAGTTGATCCCTTGAGGTCACACCTAAAGGACAATCCCCTAATCATGTACATTAATTAATTGTATAGTGATATAGATTAATTAATCCCTTAATTTGAACAGTTTTAAAGTGAGAATTATATCTTATTGTAATATGATTAAATAAGATTCATTTTGGTAATTTAATTGTTATATTACTAAGAATACATAATGTTTATGAAACATTTGAGATAAGTGAAATTGGTCGATTATAATTACAAACTGTTGTAGATTATATTAACCAAATATGAGATGACCCATTTTATTTACATGTAATTATAAAATGTGACTTAAAATGTTAAGTCTAATTTATTGTTATGAAATTGCATTTAAATTGGTTAAATGCACTTTTATAAGCTTAATTACAAGCTACATGTCACATGTCACACTTGTGACAAATGACAAATTGCAAAAATAAAATGGACACCCAAATTTAAGAGGGTGCACCGGTTTTTATGGTAGTGTACAAAGAAGGTGATTTTTGTGTATTATTCTAATTAAGAATTAGACATAATCATTGCACAAAAACTATTGCCAACACTCTACCTTTCTTGTTAAGAACAATTGAAAGGCAACACTTCACCCATGTGGTATGGGTAGTGGCCGGATGCCACATGCATCATCAAGAGGATTTTTCCTCTTATATTGAACACTCCATCTCATATCATTTAGACATGCAAAATCACTTATCTCTCTTATTATTCTCCAACTTCTCTCTACAACTTAAGAAGTTCATATTGGAGTTCATATTCTCTAATAATATACTAGTGTAGTATTAAGAGTTATTAGATCCTTTTAAAGGGTTACTACATTTAATACTAGTGTAGTATTATTTTGTAGAGATTAAGGGTAGTCTTGGGTGCAACTAATTGGAGAGTTTCTAATTTGAAACTTGGAAGATCATCCTTCTCATTATAGCTCAAGAACAATATTTGAAAGGAGTTCAAATATTGTGCCCATATTTTCATAATCAATGTAAGAAATGGTTCTTTCCTTTATATTTTGTTATGCATGCATAAGATCCTAATAGTTTAAGAGTAAACTATTAATAAGATGATATTAGAAATGTCTAATATTGAATTTAAGAAACTTTCAAATACGAGTCTGAAATAACTAATATAATCCTTGAGGTATGAAAGTAACAAAAGATGAATCAGTTGGATAAGCTAATGGGTCTTAATTATATTGTTGAGCTATTTAACTTATGTAGAATTATCTAACCGACCAACTTAGTTTTTAACAGCCATGCAGTAATATATATTTTTTCATTTAATCAATGATCATGATTCATGAATAATGTTGAAAATATGATCAACAATATACTTTATTTTACCTATCCAACTTTATCTTTTACGTAAATATATTATTGATAGGTAACTTTTTTTTGTATCAACAGTGTTATGAGTGAGCCCAAACACACATGTTAAAAAAAGAAGTTGTTATTGATATTAAAGTCATTTTATTATCTTCTAGACACAGATAAGAATAGAATATTTAGTAATATAGTAATTAGAATTATTCTCCAAAGCTTAATTTTTAGTTCCCTAGATCATTTATCAATCAAAACATATTTAAACCTATTAAATGATTTGAACGGAAGGGTATTGTTAATATTTTTCGGGAAAAAAAATATGGATCAAGCAGATTTTGAGTCATTGCAAGTTTGGTAAAATATGGTTAAAATAGAAGTTAAATCAATTGATCAATACTGTTATCTTAAATATTATATTTTATCATAGTGATTTCAAGGCAAATTGAGTGAGAAGGTTAAACGGGAGTGAAAGTAGACTGGTTACTTTTATTATTTTCATAAAAAGTCGAATTAAAAACAAATTTAACGTGTGTGATAAAATTTGATTCTTTTATTGTCTGATTATTTTATTAAGATATAAAATAACTAATCAAATGAAAATTTAATTCATGTAAGTATTATATTGTTAAAAGTAATTTCAACGTACTAAAGAGGTTATCCGTAAAAAGTTAGAACATCAAACTTCAAAAATGTATTTTTATAAGTTAATTATTATAGAAAACTTAATAACATAACATTAATGTAGACCCGTGCATCGCACGGGCATGAAATCTAGTATATATATAAAAGAGGCTTTTTTCAAGGCACGTGGGAGACTCCACCTTTATAAGAACTCTTTTAATAATTGTTTCCAATAAAAAATAAAAAATAAAAAATATTTTAATACAAGATTTGTAACTCTTTTTGGAAACTGTTCTTTTTGGAAACTGGACTATAATATCACGTTGAAATTGAACTATACTAAAAATTAATATTTCAATAACCATATGATATCACATTATCTTCTTAAAAACAATAATTTAATACAAAAATAAAATAAAATAATTTTATTATATTCCTATTCCTAGAACCTATGATATTATGAATCTTTTTAATACAAAAATTAATTTTTTTTTGGAAAATATTATACTCTCCAAGTTTTGTAAAAATCAATTCATATTATTAGTTTTAACTTGCTTAAAATTCTTATTGTTAGATACTATTAATTAAATATTAATATATATATTTTATATAAAAGATGATTTTTCAAGACATGTAGTAGTCTCCAAGTTTTTTAAAACAGAGAGTCCAACTTTTTAAATAAACTACCTAAAATAGTTTTTAATGAAAATATATAAAGATAATAACAAAAAAAGATAAAATATTGTATATATCACATCTCAAGTTATAAAACAACCGTGTAAGTAATCTTTTATGGAAGTTTATCATAAGAGTTTTAGTAGGATATAATCTCAAAGAAAGTAAATATAATAAACCATTAAAATAATACCAAGCACTATAAGAATACTAGATTTCATGCCCGTGCGATGCACGGGTCTACGTTAATGTCATTTTCGTAATTTTCCTATAACAGTTAACTTATAAAAATAAACTTTTGAAGTTTTAAGATTATAATAAAATATACTCCGTAATTTTTAAAAAAATAATATTGATATATTGATTTAACTTATTCTATTTTAAACATATGTTATCAACCTTATCGGGACTCAAGTTATATTTGATCTATATTATGACTCGATAAATGATTCAAAGTACCTAAGAATTAAGCTCTTTAAGACAATGTTTAAGAAACTCAAAAGATTTTGGGTTGATCACCACACCTTATGCTAATTGTTCGATATGGAGCAATTCTACTATTTATAGTTATTAGTATATTCGAAACACATATATTGTTTTTCAATGTGAGATATATAACATACTAAGAATTACACAAAGTATATGCAAATAATATGAAATTCTATACTGTAATAATAGCATTTTTTTTTACCACGAATCTAATTATATTATTTCCATAACTAATACAAAATTTTAAGAGCTCTCTAAAACAACACTCTCTTCGTCTTAGTCATTTGTTTGCCTTTGATTAAAATACCCCTAAAAAAAGGCAAACAAATAAATGACCGGGACGAATGGAGTATTTGAGAGACTTAAATAACTTTGGGTTCATCTCTAAGTTTCAAGGACGACTGTTATTTATAATCGCGTGATCATCCCAGCTTATGATATTTCTCCGATATGGGACAATTCTTCTATTTATACATAGTATATTCACCACACTTACATTACTTTTCAATGTGCGACAAATAACAAATTTGGTAGTTACCATTAAAATTATTATATATGATACTTTCCTAAATTAATTTTGATGATGTAAATTTCATTAAGATAGAAATAATAATACAAACTTTTAAAATCTCTGAAAGATAATACTTGAAAGATTCAAAAGATTTTGGGTGAATATCTAAGTTGAAAGATGACTCATTTTCACTATAGTTTTTGTGAATTGAATATAAAAAAATTTATATACAAATTATAAACACCACTTGAATATAATATTAGAAATGTATATTGAGATAAATAAAATATTTTTCACTCTATTTTTTAATGATATTTTCCTAAATTAATTTTTGATGATATAAGTTTCACTAATGTGGATACAAATTTTTAAGAGGTTTCTAAGATAATATTTAAGAGACTCAAAAGATTATGGGTTGATATCTAAGTTCCAAGGATGAATCTTATTTATAATTATAGGATCACCCTAGCTTATGATATTTTTCTGATATGGGACAATATACTATTTATACGTAATATATTTACCACACTTGTATTATATTTCAATGTGGGACAAATAACTTATTAAGTAGTACACCATCAAAATTATTACTTATATAGGATATTTTCTTAAATTTTCTAAATTAAGTTTGATTATGTAAATTTTACTATTGTGAAATTAATAATACAAAATTTTAAAGGTTTATTAAACCAATACTTAAGAGACTAAATGACTCCTATTTATAATCATGATTAGTATATATATTTTCTACAAATACATTATTTTTCAATGTGAGACTAATAACACATTAAGTAGTTTATCATCAAAATTATTATTTATGATAATTTTCTAAATTAATTTTTAATAATGTAAATTTAACTATTGTGACTATTATAATTCCATTTTGTTAAGAGCTCTTCAAAACAATAATTAAGAGTCTTAAAAATTGTAGGTTTATACCTAAGTTCAAGAATGACTCATATTTATAATCATAGGATCACCCTATATGTTATAATAATTTTTCAATGTGGGACAATTTCCAATTTATAAGTAATATATTCACCACACATACATTATTATTCAATGTGGGACTAATAACAAACTAAGTATTACACCATCTTTTTTCCTATAATATTTATTTCTTAACTGTTACTAAACTGTTATATTAATATTAGAATAATAAAAAATATTTTAAATGTCATATTAAATTTTTAAAGTCATTTATTAACATAACAATATAAAAAAATAGTTTAAAAGCTCGTGCGATGATCGTATTTATGATCACTCCACTTTATGATAATTTTTTAATGTGGTACAAATTTTGATATTTATACGTAGTGTAAATTCACAAGTCACGATAACTACATTGTTTTTTTCAATGTGGAACAAATAACACATTAAATAGTTTACCATCAAAATTATTATTTATGATACTTTTCTAAATTAATTTTTAATGATGTAAATTTCACTATAGTGAAAATTATAATACAAATTTTAAGAGTTTTGTAACACAATAGGTAAGAGGCTCAAAAAATTTTGGGTTGAAACTTTAGTTCCAAATATGATTCCTATTTGTAATCATAAGATCACCCACCTTATGATGATTTTCTGATGTGAGACAATTCTACTATGTATAGGTAATATATTCACTACAACTACATTATTTTTCAATGTATGACAAATAATATACTAAAAATTACACCAAATATGTTCAAATAATATGAGTTTCTATACTTTTCAGGGTTTTTTTTCACCACGAATCTAATTATATTATCTTCATAATTTTTTTTACAATACTTCAGTTTTTTTAATAATACCTTTTAAAATTACTTTTTGATGATGTAAATTTAACAATTGTGAAGATAATAATAGACAAACTTTTAAGAGATCTCTAAGACAATACTTAAGAGATTTAAAAGATTTTAGTTTGTTATATAAGGTCAAAGAATGATTCCTATATTTAATCATAGGATCACTCACCTTATGTTAATTTTATGATGTGGGACAATTTTACTATTTATACATAGTATATTCATGACATCTACAAACTTTTAAGAGATTTCTAAAGTAATATTTAAGAGATTCAAAATTTTTGGGTTGATACATAAGGTTTAAGGATGACTCCTATTTATAATCATAGGATTACCCACTTTATTATTTTTCCAATGTGGGAAAATTCTATTATTTATATGTAATTTTTTTAGCACATCTACATTATTTTCCAATGTGGAACAAATAATAGTTATTAATTTAACTTTTATTTAAAGAGTTTCTAAAAAGTTGAAAAGTTGATAATATTATTAGGAAAATAATTAATTTAAAAAATATAATCAAAATTTAAGAGTTTAACCATAACTTCGAAAGTATATGTATGAATATAATGTTGAAAAGTTGATAATATTAAAATTCAATCTTTATATAATATAATATATTTTATTTAATATTTAATTAGCCTAATAACATTATGTGTAAGGTAGTTTTATCAATAAAAAATAAAATAGTGTTTTGAAATAGTTGGAGACTCTCTCGTTGCCTGAAAAAAGCCTCTTTTATATATATATATTGATATTGATTCTCTATATAAAACCCATCTTACCCATCTTCAAAAAATTAAACTACACTTTTTAGATTGTGATAATATATTTTTGCTTTGTATTGCATGTTTGCATCACATTACTTTTGTCTCTCCTACCCTATTTTTATAGTGTGAGATCTAATGTTGTACTTTTTATTTGTTTGTTTTTCAGGAAGCAATAAACGGATAGTTTAAAGGCCAGGAATTGCAGCGTACATTTTTTTTACTATCATCATAACGGTGATATTGGTGGTAAGTCGATAAGTACACCCTTTTATTATGAATGTCTTTTATATTATATCGACTTACCTATGATCACTTTTATAGTTGTTATCATGTTTGTAAGGAAGTATATAGAGTACAAAAGTTGGTTATACCCTCTGTTTCAATCAATTCTTACCATACCTATAAAAGATGGTAGGAATCAAATTCTATAAAATATAGAAATTAATCTATAAATCTTAATTAATAACCATATATAAGGTTTTTTTAAGTTTTATATATATATTGATTACAAAAATTGGTGCAACAATGAAGCTCTTATTGTTAACCGCAATTCAAAATATAAATGTATTTGATTGAATTTAAGGAAACTACATAAAATAAATAGACAAGAGTAATAAAACTGAAAGCTAAAAGAATGGCTTATTTTGTATACGACTATGTTGAGAATTAACGTAATTGGCTAAATTTAATTCTTACGTCATTTGTTGTGTATATAAGCTAAGAATTCCAATACTAGCAAGTAGAGGGACTTTGTGTAGTAATTAATGTACACACTTATATAGTATGAGATTTTGTATTGGCTCGAGAACAAAATGATTATTGCTAAAAGGATTGTTGATATAACAATTCTTATCATATCACCAGATAAAATTAACTGTGACCTATTAATAGCAAAGTAAAATAGGTTATTTTATGACAATATTTATTCAGCCTAAGTCTCCTCTTCTCATATTAAGTTTATCAATTTTTGTTACAATAGAATTCAAACTATTAGAGTACATTTACTAATTTGTGAAAGTCAAAATTCTAAATATGAGATTTTTTTTGGTTTCCATTAGTTTTATGACTTTTTCTTGTGAACACAATTTTATACCCCGTAATTTTGAAGTTTTAATGTATTTATTTGGGCTATTAACTTGCTAGATTATGATAATGATTTTCTTTTACCTTTTATACAAGGCAATACACGGAGTACCAGTCATATAACTGATTCATGTTTTTCTTATTTTTTAAAATAACGGACTTTATTTGTAAGTTTGAGGATTTATGGCCAAGAAGCAACACGGAACTTTCCTTTGCCACCAAAGAGCAAACCTCTTTGAGTTTTTAATATACAAAATATACATATACATAATTTCTACACTGAATATACATTTAGATTCTCATATATATGTGTTAATTTATAATTCAGTGTTTTTATAGGCATTATTTTAGTCCTATTGTCATTATGTAAGGAATGGGGTAGATTTTAGTTGTGTTTTTTTACTTCATATGGTAGCATAAGTGACAATTAAGTCGTTATATACGTACTTAAGTATAGCACAATTAAAACCGTATGGAACTCAAGAATTTTACAAAAGAAATTAATATTAAACGAGGAAAAAAGATCGTATACTATTGTGAAGTTTAGTCCAAACAGGATATAAACATGCATGTTCCAGAACTATCCAAACAAAGTGTTAAGAAAATAAAAAATAAAAGTTATCAATGTTAAGTATAACCAACTCATATAGTGATTGCAAAATCTATTACTCCGTACAATAGAATTTAAAGGGCCTCTAAATAATATAAATTTATCGTAAACTTGGAGACTACCACCTACCTATTATTTTTTTTATTTTATTAATCAACAAGTTAAATGCAATATCAAAGGTAATATTATAATTACATATATAAGTAGGATTGTGATTGTGATTATAATAATTAAAAGAAGAAACAAAAAAAAAGAGAAAAACTTCCTTATGAATCTGAGACTCTAAGTTTGAACAGAATAATAGTATACACGGTAAATATTTAATAAGCTCACACAAAATCAATAGTGAAAAAGTAAAATAAGTTTCCTAACATTGTTCTGAGATAAGATAGTAAAAATCATTATACCACACTTTTTTTTATTTTGATTTTTAATTAAGATAATTATCAAACTACTTCTAACTAATCTCATAGAGTGTCAGGGTGAGATGTACAACTATTACACCATACTCATTTGAATAAGCCAGACACTAATTCAGGGAGTAAATTTATATAAATGTTTGATCGTAATTAATCCACATACAAATAAAATATGCATAAGTTTTAGTGATACGAGTACATTTTTTGGGTAATATGTGCACAAACTTAATTTGAACTAATTTTGCATCGTTTAAAAAAACCAACCCGCCACATTAATGGTTATTGCACTAAGATTTAGTTCAATGTCATATTATTATTATAATTATTATGGTTAGATTAGAAAAACGTAAACAAAATTACAATGTAACTCAAAACTTTCTAAGACGCTCCATAAACAATACGCATATGCTAAGTTAGATTTAATATGATTGTACAATACAATTAAACCTATAAGGGTCCATTTTTTTCAATTAAACCTTGAACATCATGACACATTGCATGCCATTCTAAAAGTTTTATGTTACAGAGTAATAACTAATATGTCATATTTTAAGTGTAAATTATAAGGGTTAACAAAAAAGAATTCATGCAATTTATATTACTATACATTATTTAATACTTTGACTTATACTAAATGTCTATTCTACAAAAAAAAATTAAAATTAAGTTAGAGTGTTGTACAAACGGCGGGAAATAATGACAAAAATATCAATAATCACTCCAATTGAGATTTATATTTAGTTTTATTAACATCGTAGGGGATAAATACATATGATTAAATAAGGTTTATTTTAAATTGTACAGGGTCAAATTAATAACTAAGAATAAGAATGTCATCACCTTTTATCGATAATACTAAAGACACGAACGTCATCCTAATAAGTCAGGTTTAACAATGGATCAATGGACACGGTTATATCTCAATAATTATCCAATTTTCTAAGCCCATTGGAAGACGTACATTAATGTTATTTGATATTGTATCCATACTAATTAAGTGGATATTATAAAATTTCATGTTCACCTTAACTTTACAACTTTCGTACATATACATTTTGTAAGAGTAGAAAATCGAAAGACCCAATGAAAAAGTGGCACATTCGTGTGAAATACAATAACATACCTATGCCACAATGCCAATTTGTGTGCACTACGCGAACAAGGGTGTTCGTGGATGGTCTTTATTCCACTGATTAAGATCGCTAGATAAATTGAGTGAGAAGGTTAAGCGACGTTCAAGAAGTAGGCTGATTAATTTTGTTAACTAAAAGAGTATCATTCCCCTAAAAAGTCAAAATAATATCAAATTTAACGATTGTGATAAAGTTTAATTATTTTATAATCAAATGAAAATTTAATTTATGTCGGTAACTCAGTATTATGTTGTTAAAAGTTACTTCCTTCGTCCCAATTATTTGTTTGTCTTTAATTAAAATACATCTCACAAAGAATATAAAAGGTAAATAAATGAATGAGACGGAGGGAGTAATAAGTTAATGTTCAAAATTTATAGGTACTTAAAGTTCCTCTGTAATAAGTGAAATCGTCAAATTTAAAAGTGTATTTGTATAAGTTGATTGTTATAGAAAATTTTAAAAAATGACAATAATGTAGACCCGTGCATCGCACGGGCATAAAATCTAGTTTATTTGAAAAGAGGGAGTCCTCTAATTTCACAAAATCCTTAAATCCGGCTATATAACCCTCCCCAACGTCGACAATAGTAGCCGAATTTAAGGATTTGGTGACTAGAGGATGACGATGGGCTGTTTAATTAGAGAGAAAATAGAGCGAGAGAAAGTGGGAGTGAAAATGAGGGGTGTAATTGTCAACGATGTGTGACGATGAGAAAAATGTGTACTACGAAAATTAACATCACGAATTTTCTAACTCGCGCCTTTAGGGCACACGTTAATAAGCTTAATATAGAAACATTTACAAGATGATAAATATATTTTGTATATATATTTCCATATTAAATTTATTAACTTGTGCCTAAGAACACACGTTAGAAAACCGTCTAAATAATAGTTGAGCTTAATGTAAGCTTTCCTATATCCACGCTTAGTTCAAGATTTAGAGCCGATGAATTAGAGACATTAAGATGTGATAATTCCCACAGAAATTAATGGAGAATTCATAAACAAAGCAACTAATTCTATGGTAAGGATACCACGTAGACATAATTAATGTAATAACAAAATTACTAAAAAAAATCAAATAAAAACATAATTTTCTACGCAGAAATCTCATATAAAAAATTCATGGAAAATTATGAAACTACTAAATTATATTATTTTATTTTTTATACTAATTTCTTCTCCTATCCTCTCAAAAACGGTAGATCTTGAAGAAACAAAAGATGAAAATGTTCATCTCCCAACATCACCCCTTTCTAACTCTTGGGTTAAGATTAAATCCATGTTAAATGCAGCACAAATGAGATTTTACCCTCCCAACTTGGAGTATGTTTTTCGAAGAAAAACGTTTGTGTCTTCCGGGAGGACGGTCCTCCTTACACTTAAGTATTATAATATTCCGTTTTGGTCATCCTCCTTTAGGTGTAAGGAGGACCGCCCTCCCGAAGTAAACAAGCATTTTTTCGTTCTTTGAATTATGTTTATATAATAATTTATATTTAATATATTAAATTGTTTAGTTTTTCATATACTACGTATATATAATAAGTCTTTAAATTGTCCTTACATATTTCAGTGTTATTACAAGCTTCAAAGAACCTCTAAGACAATGAGGATTTTTCATTTTTATAAAATTATTGATACAACTTTTTAGAATTGTGTGTATGCATAATGTCTTACAAAAATAAAATGTAATACAAGTAAATTGATGAAAATATTATTGTTTTCTTATATGTTCGGAATCAGTTTTAGATGGCAAAAAGAGAGCGTTACAAGTGATGAAAATGTGGAAGGAGGTTCGAGCACGACCGAGAAGGTGAATAAAAAAGTTAAAAAGGCGGTAAAGAAGAGCGTAAAGGAAGGTGAAATGACGCTGGAAGAAACGGCTGAATACGCGGCTAAGCTCATGGATGAAGCACTGCACAAAGCCAAGGATAAAGTAGAGCACAAAATGTCCAAAGGACATGAAGAAGAACTCTAGTGTTGACAACTATCACAACTTCATGAGTAAAATCTAATCATGTATTTTAAATGTTTGTTTATGCTTCAGTTTTACCTTCTATAATTTTACTAATTTTCATGATGATGTTTCAACTTTTCACATTATATCTTCTACTCGTAATTGTAGAGGACAGTCAAACAAGGATACGGTTGTCAGCTAGTTTAACTGATTGGGTGATATACATTGTAATGCATCCGTCTCAATCCTTTTTTTTAAATGTTTTACAAAGAGTATTCTAATCAAAGATAAACAAATACTCCCCAAAAGCTCGTATTACCCCCAAGGTAGTACGTAAACTACGTATCCTAAACAACTGTCACTCGGGCCTCCATTTCCGACCAGGCCCATTTTTATTCTACAGATTCAATGGGAATGGCGAAAATCATTCAGCACGGTGCAGCTGAATTCGGGCTTGTAGGAATGAGAAAAGCCTATTGTCGACATTTGTGAGTTGACATAATCAGCGAAGCTGTTGTAGACAGGAGGATAATTATTTTGGCATCCTGGCCCCCTTTAGAAAGAGGGGGCGACTTTCTTGTGCATCGACGCCTTTCTCCCTAGCCCAAGGCACCCAAATACTCCGTACTCCGTAATAAACAGAGTAACATTGTAAGTACAATTCAATCTATCTTGGTAGTTTAGCTACAAGAATTAAGAAATTCAACCTTCTATGTACTACGAAAGTAAGAAGAGAGACGAACAAACTCGAAGACACCCTACTATATCAATATGAGCTGCAGTTGATTACACAAACCACATATCTTCTCTGTACCCCGGCAAAAAAAATTCTGACTTAGCCATTTATTGGTTTTCAAGCAATCTTTACTACTCGCAATGTAGTCATGTAGAAGAAAAAAAAAAGACATTTTTCGTTTCCTACTACAGTAAAAATAGGCGAAATACTGAGATCTACAGAGTATACTTTACATATTCCAATATATTAAAAAATTATTCAAGTTCTTTTGTGGTAACAATTCCTCCACAAACTAAAAGCAGCACTATTTACGTTCCCTTTGCTAGGTTTAGGATAAATATAACTATAACATACAGGTACGCCGGAGATTAAAAGCAGGTACGTTTTTATAGTAATCTGAATGCAAAGATTACGGCTAAGAGGGCACAACTTCAAAAAAAAATTAATAGTCAGTTACTCATAAGATTGAATCGAATGAACGGTTGTAGGGTGAAGTCACTCTCAGTTCAAAAAAAGATGAACAGATGGGTGGAGACACACAAAATGTGATGATAAATGAAGCAGGTTGGATACAAAAATAATAACAATTGTGAAATAGGATATATAAAAATTAAAAAATTAAAAATAAATAAACTCCATAAAGTTAAATGGAAGATGTAGGTATAAAAAAAATAAAAGAAACTTTGTAAATTTTAAATAAGAAAAGATTCAATTGAAAATAAATTCTTTGATAAAAGATAAACAGGAAAAAAAAAACAAGAAACGAAAAATCCAGTGCATAATTTTTCCTCTCCTCTGTGACTCTGCCCTCTTCAGCTTATACAGAAACTACGTCAAAATTATATTTGAAACAAAGATAAGTGTTTAAATGATTCGTAAACTGATGACCAAAAAGAAATATGGTCGCATGAGTTTCAAACGTTAATATCTGTACGTTTTGGTCTTGTATAACTGAGTTCAGTAGCACTGGCGAGACTATACCGTGGAATATTGTTGACTCCAGGGGTCAACATTGGGCGCTGTGGATATAATGTGGGAGGTGGTGTGAGATTATGTTGTGCCGGCAGGGGAGGAAGCACATTGTACTTGTAAGGGTCCCCGCTTAAGCTGCATAAGAAAACGGTATCTCACATCAACGTCAATAAAAACATTACCTCAATGAGGTAGTGGCTCAAGAGCTCTTGCCTATTGAAAAGACTTAGGGCTTGAATCAGAAGTGGCGGATCAAGAGAGCTTTTTTTTTTTAATTCCGGCCCTTTAATAACTGAATTATGTTTAGTACACACAAAATTTACAGTATCTGGAAATAGTCATCCATGGAATAAAACAAGCAAATGAGGATTTAGGGCTGGAGTATGCTTCGAGTCTGTCATTATCAAGTAATTCATGGGTAACGCTCATCCAGCAAAATAAGGTCCGGATCAAGTCGATCCAGGTTTGGGGTCATATTTAGTTTATTCTGTTAGGGGTATGGATCAGATCAAATTTTGTCAGGCTACCATGGGGGGCTAATGTAACAGAATGCCAATGAAGTGAGTTTACCTTGCGTGGTTCCCAGATTGATCTTCGATACTTGTTATTTCATCGGATGATGGGAAGGATCTTTGAGCTGGTGAAACCGTCCAAGGGTTTGATGCTGGTAATTCGTGTGAGAAATATCTTCTCCTGATCAACTGAAGAATTCAGTCGACATGTAAGCAAACTGTCCTGTTCAGTGGAGCAGAGGGGGGTGCAGTATATATATGGTATGGAATATAAAATAAATAAATAAACACACACCAGACGAAAGAACTTTGTCACCGCTTCTTTGTCATATCTTGCTTCTTTGGCAGCCTGTACAGATTATAAATTCTGGACATGAGAAGCCACATCATCGTTGGAAGTAACTACGCAGAAATGAACTCGAATTACATGTTCACACTTTCACCCTGTCAATGATGCCAGGGTTCTTTAATGTTAGACCTGGCAAATTGACCCGGTCCGAATGACGTGACCCTAATAACCCGACACCCGAAATGAGGATCCGAGTATGAACCATAATCTGAATTGACCTGGACAGAATGTTTATTGTTGCAAACATGCCATTATCCATGAAGAACTTGATAATAAAAGACCCGAAAATCCTCCCACCCCAAAATGACCCGAGCTAACCCGAAAAGACCCGGCCCAAACTAACCTGACCCACCGACCCCGACCCCGTTGATCCATTTGGCGGGTCATAATAAATATGACTAAACTTAAGCTGCCAAACAGACCAGGTCTTCAGCACTTGACTAAATCACGTTTAAATGAGCTCATAGCTCCCTCAACCCGAAGCAGACCTAATTACAGAATTAATGAAGATAAAGTTCTTTATTATGAGTGGGGTGTACTTTGCTCTCGGTTTGTGTTGGATTCGCCTTTAGCAAGACTGTCAATCACTCACCGAAATAATGAGTTAGTTATTGCACGACCTATCTGTTTTTCGCACTAGTAGGTCAAATTTAATTTTACCCACTCAAGCAGTTAACATACTCATCATGACGTTTTCACGTTGTAGACACGAAGGCACAAATGAGCAGCACTTATCAAAACAATATGAAGTATATGGACTAGAGCTTAGAATCTTACAGCCAACAATGCTCCGTTACCAGGAAAGCTCTCAGTTAGTGGTAGCTCCTCACTTGAAGAGAGAATCCCCTGCTTTTCAACCCACTGCCGAGCTACATCCACAAGATTACCGCTGCTTCCTTGATGACCTTCTTTAGCTGAAATGTCTGCTTTATTACTAATCACAATGTATGGCACGGGTAGACCACCCGGGCCTCCAGATGCCATCGGAGCAGAGAATGATCCAGTTGCTGCCACCTCTGCAGCCCATTTATGCAAACTAGTTTTTGTTCTTCTCTGTGAAATATCATACACAAAAATGACACCTGCATACAAAGATATAGGGTCATTCGGTCAAGTTCGCCACAAAATATCCCAATCAATTTTTTCCATGGCCAAAGTACAATCTAATCAACAAAATGTCCCGCAGATTCAGAAAGTGATGCACGGGTGGGAAGATCTGGCTAATGATAACTGTTATAACAGGGTTACATAAACGCAGGATATAGCAACTGACCGTTTATTTGATTATAGAAAAGAGATCGACAGTCTTTGTAACGTTCATGCCCTGATACATCCCACAGTTCAACAAAAAAATCTCTTTCACCATCACCTTTAAGGCTATTGGAGGAACTATTGGGACTTCCATATGTAATGTGCTGAAAGGAAAAGGAAGAAGATTACCAAAGATGAACGTCAAAATATCTTCAATATTGTTTCATACTCAAAGATGGATTGTATAATAAATGTACCTTCACATCAACTGAACATCCAATTGTCTGAGAAGGCCGGACAAATGAAGAGCCATTTATCATCAATTGTACAAGAGAAGTTTTTCCAACACCTATAGCAGAAAAAAATGTTTCAACTAGAGCTATAATTTGCATGAGAGCACTTGGCAACAATCTAACAATATCTAAATAACAGATACACTCACGAGCCAAGACGCTTATAATCCTGAAACTTACAAGATATCAAGTATCAAGGTTGCACTTTACTTGGTTCAGGACTTCAAACAATAAACATAACTATGTATCTTATACGCAAAAAATTGCGATGAAATCCGTTTTCCTTGATATCGAAGTATGTAGAACATTTGGACAAGGTTACATCACTAACCACACAATAACCGCGCATTTTTAGTTCACTACATGCATCAAGTTATTGAGGCAATAAAATAGGCTTAACGCTTAAAGCTGCACAAGGCATAAACATTGATAGTCAATAAAAAAGCTCAAAGGTCAATATTAACCAGTGGAAATCATGAATGTTAATATCAGCTTGCGACATCCAGGACACCATATTTCAGAAAGGGTGATAGACTCAATGTATCATTTTTCAGTTAGTCTCTTATTAAAACTGTAGAACATTTATCATTTACTACTAAGGTAACTCATGTAGAACTAATAAATGAACATTATATAAAGCAATCTACCATAAATTTGTGTGAAACCATCTCAACTGAGAATTCATGCTATTCTCAAGGTTACCTAGTTTGTTATGAATACGCCACATCTCATACATGATACTCTCTTATAGAATACTCCGTATGTATTATATAAATTTTACGTAAGCAAAATGATAGATACGTCCTAACAGGCTGCCATTCGCTTGGGTTAGGGTGAAGCCGGTAACATAGGTTATTCTCTACCAGTACCCAACTACCCACCCCACTGCCACACATCCTAAGTCCTGACTCGAGTAACGAATCTCCTTCATTCGCTTCGCAAATCAAATCCACCAAGGAGCACTAAATCTACTCTAGAAAGCATTTTATCGAGTATCGACTAAACGAAACTGCTGATTTATGTGCCACCTACAAATCTAAACATAACAGCTTCACTAAAACAACCTAGAACAACTCAAAATCCAATCATAACCAACAATGTACTTTTTGGTGTAGATCAGTAGTATCCCTACCGACAGTCTTCTTCGGAGTAATGCAACATTATATAAAGATTAAATAACAACTACTCACTCCGGTCATTTGTTTATCATTTCTATTCTACGGCGTCTCATTTATTTGTTTATCCTCATAAATGGTCCCTACTTTTTCGCTGTTTTTTGTGGCAAAAGTAAAGGTAAACAAAAGACGAGAGGTATAAATAACATAAACAACAAAATTAAAAAGTTAAATCATCTCTAAATTAAAATTAAAATTATTAATGAACCAGAAAAAAAAATGCAAGAACCTGAATCACCAACAACAAGAACTCGAACTTGACCACAAAGAGGTCCACCATTTTGATCCTTAATATTATTATTCTCTCTTTCTTTTTCCCTCCAAAACATCATTTACCCACCAATTATCAAATTTTAAAATTACTTTATTTATCGATTAAACATCGAAATTAGCTCAAAAAATGAAGAAATCGTGATTTGTTGTTAAATAAAACAGATGCCCAAAAGCTGAAAATAGTTAAATATCTAAGGACAAAATGTTTGAAAGATCTGAGTTAAACATTTAAGTTAGTTACCCAGAAAAAATGAATCAATAAAATAGTGGAAAATTCACAAGAGATCTGGGAATTGGGTAGTATTTGATTTGAAAAGTGTAATTGAATTTAAATGGTTAGATTAAAATTTGGATGAATATGGTATGGATGATTGATTGATTGATCGAAGGGATAATAGAGAAATGGTAAAGCTTATTAGTTAAATAAAGTTGGGTAAAATATGTGTAACTACAAGTTACAAGAAAATATTTTTAAAATTAGGCTCAAAAAATAAATATTTATTGTTTTGAGTTATGTTTAAAACTATTTATCAAAATGGTGTTCACTTAGGTTTGGATTTCGCGAACCAAAAACACGGAGGAAATACGTCATTGGCAATGACGTGTTTCTAATGAATAGGAAAATGCAAACTTACAAAAATTGACTAAAAGTAAACACGCCATTGGGAATGGCGGGTTTTTCTTACAGAGACAACAGTACAAATTTTTTTTTTTTTAGAAAATAAAAAAAAAAAAAAAATTAAAGACACGCCATTGGGAATGGCGTGTTTGTTCCGTATTTCAGGTTTTGAAAACCCGAGCCTACGTGGACACCATTTTGATAAATAGTTTTAAACCCGATCCAAAACGACAAATACTTATTTTTTCAGCATTATTTTAAAAATAAACTCAAGTTACAACTGTTGGAGTAAGTGTCCTCCACAATAGTGCATTTATATAATAAATCTCATTTGAAATATACGTGGCATGATTAGTATATTTTGATACTCCACGTCAGTTGATTAACGTAAATCGGTAACGCTTGACTGACTAGAGTTTGACGTTATTGTCGTATGACGGCGGTAATCAACTGATCCCTTTAGGTCACACCTATAGGATGAGACCCAAATAAAATACTAATTATTTGTATACGATACAGTTTAATTAGTGCATTACATATATTTGATATGTACGTTTAGTTACGAGAGTTGTTTATTGGAAATTGAGTTACGAACTCATTCCACTTAAGTTTATTAGTCAATTATACGATAACTGACTGAATAAATTTTACGTCTTATTTTAATACGATTAAATAAGATTTAATTTAGTGATTAATCGTTAATTCACTAAATTAGTTGAGGTTATGCATATATTTTGAGGTAGAGGTAATTAGTTAATTATATTTACAAGGAGTTGTAAAATAAATTAATTGGGCATTGTGGGACCCATTATATATTGATATAATGGTAAAATATCACTTAAAAGTTGAGTTTATATTATTTATTAATTTGAATCATATAATTGTTATATGATCAAATTAATACTTGATTATATAAGATAATTAAGCATTTGATAAATAAGTATTTGTGAGACAAATATCAAAAATCAAAATGGACCATTTCATACATATGGTGGACGGTCTAGTAGTAGTGGAGACAAATGATGATTATTCTCTCATATTTCTACACTCCACCTAGTGATGTAACTTGTCCAAATTGCTTTAATTATTACATACACTACCATACACTACCTAATGCATGTGGAATAAATTATGAGCAAAATATTTGCCCATTATAAGGCCTTTGGCCGGTTTCATGTAGTAAAGAGAGAGCAAGTGTTGCTCAACTTTGATTATCAAATTCTTACATGCATTCTTCCTCAACTTTGATTATCAAATTCTTACATGCATTCTTCTCTCAACCTCTCTCAAGAAACTCACACAAATATAATATACTTCATATATTACTAATGTAGTAATATTACTAGTATCTTTGAAGGGACAATGCTATATTTATCTAGTTAATAAATATAGTGTTTTTGGGTTGATTCTTGGGTGCAACAAGAAGGTGACCTTCTACTTTGGAGGTTATTTTTTGGAGGATCATCCACTATTTTCATGCTCAAGAACAATAAGAAAAAAGTTTCTTATTGTGCCCATTTTGACCGAAAATTTCTCATTGTATGGAAATTTCTTCTTATCTTTATATTTATGCTTTTATATTTGCATGCATGATAACTAGATCCTAAATCATTAAGTTAATGTAATTTAATGAACTAATTAGAGGAGTCTAATTAGAGGTCTAGGACTTTCAACAACAGCATTAACCAGATCTCGTGATAATGAGAGATTGCTAAGCTGAAGTGCTAAAGGCAATCTGCGGCTAAACGTGACTCGTTTAAGATAAAATATAAGTCGAGTATTTTTTTAGACAATAACAGTTTGGTCATGTTCTTTTGGAATTAACTTTTCTGAATTGAAGTTATTAGATCTGAACTAATCTGAATTGAATTTATAGGATCCGAAATTAAATGAAATTAATTTTGCTAAACTTTTATGAACAAAACTTATAACATCTCAACTTAACATAAAAAAAATGCGACTTTAAATCCAAAATAACATGGCATTTAGTCACATTTTCTCGTTAAAATGACGACATTTAATTCGTCTTCAATTTGTAACGAAAAGTGTCTTGTCTTTAGTGAGAGAATTATTTTAAATATAACTTAATACACAAAAACTTGTGAGAGGCCGGAAAAAAGGAACATACGTCACATCTGATGTACTTCATCAGACCTGACCTATTATATAACTTAGGAGCTGGGCTTATATGTATTTTTTCTGAGCGTTTTAAAGTCTATAAGTTACATTTTAATTTTTTTAACGTCATAACTCAAATTTAACCGAGCTTATATATTGAAATTTCTTTAGCTTAATGTTTAAGTAAACGAATTCAGAAACATTGTGGGAAAGCTCATAATCCTTAAAACAATACTCATAAACTTTATTATAAAGCTCGGAAATTAAACCACTTTTTATAATACATCAGACATAGAGTCTACGAGATGAGAGAGATTGTCTCTTATTAAACTATTAAGAAACCACATAACATTGTCTAAATGGTAATCACTCAACTTAGGATGAATACTATTTACCTTCTCCTCTCACAATCGATTAAAATATTGTATACTTTACATCATCTACTTGTCATCTGACTCACACGATGTATATCATTTTCCAATTGTGAGATGCCAAGGAGATAAGGTTAAAAAGAGAAAGTAGATAGCAACGCTCCTCAACTTAGTGTCGCGGTAACAGATATACGATTATTTTGGATCGTTTTCCCTCTTTATTCTCTTATGTTTTAGCGTAATTAGCTTAGTTTAGCGTCGGTTTTATCGTATTTTGGCCCTCATCCCGTGTACTCTCATATTATCTAATTCCGTCCCAAATTATAGGAAATATGTCAAGGCAGGGACGAGACGGGATGAGAATCGAGAAACCGTCACAAAACAAGCAAAGATTAGAATAAAGAAAGGAAAGAAAATAAGAAAATAAGAAAGAGGAAGGAAGAGGAGGCGCCAGCCGGTGGAGCCACCGGCAGCCGGCCCACCGGCCATGGCCACCAACCCCAAACTATCAAC
The DNA here is from genome assembly GCA_022085475.1 of Heliosperma pusillum. Classification (NCBI taxonomy): domain Eukaryota; kingdom Viridiplantae; phylum Streptophyta; class Magnoliopsida; order Caryophyllales; family Caryophyllaceae; genus Heliosperma; species Heliosperma pusillum. The sequence continues at coordinate 13,277 of JAIUZE010001395.1, read as the reverse complement.
CAGCGAAAAAGAGGAATTAGCAGGGGCCCCTAGCCAGCCAAGCCCACCGGCAGCCGGCCGGACCGGCTGGGGAAGGTGCATGAAGAGACGACGCAGGAAAAGTGATAAGGTTAAAGTCGCGTCTCCTTAATCAAAGTAAACCTAATTCACTACTAACTAATAGTCAGCGGTAAGCAAGGTATCGAATCCACAGGGAGGCGGTAGTATTCTAATCTGTTAAACTAGGTTTGTCTTTATAGTAACAATTTCTGGGTTTAAGATTTGAGTTCTAAGCTAAAAGCAATCAATAATAACAATAAATAAAAGCAATAACAATAACTACTAATAACATTAATAATAACAACTAATAATAAGCAAGAACTAACTATAAGCAATAACAAACTAATAAGGTTGAAAACAATGAGATTAAAAGTCTAGGGTCACAGGTTCACTAGGATTATTGTTCAGGGATAGGGAGTAATCAATTATCATGCAATAAAGTTATCTAAGGTCACAAGATCGGTCGATTCAATTATGCCCTTTAGATCTACAATTTAACATGCGATCGCTATCATTAAACGAGTTCTATTCAATTATCGTAGCCTATCTTAGTCTTAACCCGATCGGTGTATTTCCTAATTTGCGAGACTAGTTAATTAATCCTGGCCAGTAATCAAACAACTAGAATTAAAACGATAATCAAACGATAACCATACAATTGCAATTCAATCAATTAATCTACCCCTTCTAACAATCCTAGATCCCCTTTCAACCCTAGAAAGGAATTTAGCTAATCATAACGATATAAACAACAACAATAATAATTAAAGTAAACATGATTAACAATTATGAAAGGATGAACAAAGAATAATTAAGGAACAAGAAGACAATTAAATAAATAACGAAGAAAGATTGAGAATACCGATTACAAGCTTGAAATAAAGACAATCGTCTTTGATGAAATAAATCCGGAGGCTAGCGAACTAAATTAGGGTTTCTGAATTAAAGCTTAAAAGTATTAAACAGCATAAGTAAGTATATGAAAGTATATAAGACGAGCTTTCTTTATATATTACAAAAATCTAACTAATTAGGTTAAAATTAAGGAAAACACGAAAAATCCGCTGAAATAATGACTTGCTCGATCGAGCAAGGGCCTTCTGCTCGATCGAGCAAGACCTGACCACGACTCGGTCGAGCACTGTTGTTCTGCTCGATCGAGCAGACCTCATTATAGCTTGTTTCTTCGACTTTTCTTCATTTCTTGTCTTTCATTCTCGATTCTTCTTGATTCTTCTCGATTCCCGTGCTTATCTTTCCACGATCCACCTCCGCCATGCTCCGATCCATATCTACTCAAAAAGCTCCAAATGCATCCAATCTGCATTAAAACATAACAAAAGCGGCAGAATCGATATTCTAGCTCAAATAGCATAGAATAAGCAAGGAAAGACGGTAAATCGAGTTAAATGTGTCTAAGGGAAGCATAAAATATGTATATAAATAGTGATCATCAAATTCCCCCAAACCAATCCTTTGCGTGTCCCTAAGCAAAGCACTCGACACATACAAAGACAAACATACAAATGGTGAACGAAAAACTCAAAGCTAATGTTAATGCACATACAAATCCCAAGCTATCCAAATCTATAACAAAGTAATGACTAAGTTGTACCAATAAAACAAATTCAAAGGCACGGGAAAGTAGAAAACGCAGCTCATAATCCAAGATTTTACATGATACCGTAGTGTAGACAAAAACCAAATACCTTTCAATCTTGCAAGGCTCAATTTGTCGGATTCTCGCGGATTCACTCAAGCACTCATAAGTTTATGTAAGGGTGAGTTTTGTGAAGATAGAAAGAAATAGAAACACTCACTCAACTTATGAAACATGCATGCATTCTAATGTGAAAGTAATTTCCTCAACAAATACGCATTCGCTATAAAGTACATGAATCAGGACAACAAGGGAGGCTAAATGGTGAAGGTATAGAAGTGGATTGTGCCAAGGCACATATGGTAATGTGGGGCTAAGACCGGTAGTCGCAGTGACACTTTACCAAAACAAATCTACAAGACTAGCACAAACCAACACCGACTAGAGAAATCATCTTAAACTTTGACAATACAAGAGAGATATCGATATTGCTCCCTGAAAAATGAATTAGACTCTAGTAAATTCCATTTCATTTTCCCTTGAATAATTCAATGAAGCAACAAATTTTTCATTCTTTTTTTTTCTTTTTCTCTTCTTCTTTTTCATTTTTTTCTTTTCAAATCAAATCTTTTTTTTTTTCTTTTCTACATCATTTTTTTTTCTTTTCTTTTGCTTCACAACTTTTCTCAACAAAGGGAATAAATGACACAATTGCCAACATACTTGCTACACCCAATGATATTCTTTTTGAAATCCCGACCCAACCATAGTAGACAAGTAGATAAGAAAAACATGCAACTGCGACTGTCCTGATAAGGTAGGCAAGTTCTAGGAATATAACTATTAGATAGGTTATAAAACAGGCTACAAAGGCTCAAATGGGCTAAACATAGATAACTCAATAATAAGGGTATAAAATCAAGTCTTTTTGGCTATGTGAGGCTTATTTGAACAAAAATAACCAACTTTCATCATGCACTTATCAAACGAACGCGTATAGTATCAAGAAACGAATGTCACACTTATGCAATTTGATGTTACACATTCCACAAGGAGTACCACACTCAAGCCTAAAAACAATGAGACCAGTTTATTGATGTTCCTGGCCTAGGAAGCTCTAAAGACCTCAGAATTTTAAGTGGTTTACCAACAAAAATTGCCAAATCTAATTAGCATAAGGTATGTCAAAAACGGTCAAGACTTGTGTAGCAGCAAATTTTGTATCGCAAAATAAATGTAACACAAAATAAGAGACAAAGTAATTTTTATTAATATCAATAAGTTATGTGTACAATCTCTAATGTATCCTCTGATTCTAATATGCCGTAAAGAGTACGTGTATGCTATCTGTAGAAGAAGCGCGACGTAGTGTTTGAATGACTCCTGTAGAGGTTGTATGCACTCTGTAGGAGGTGTCGATTTGTATTCTTGAGAGGGTCGCAAGGACTTGTTCTCTCTTGAATGTTGTAGCTTGAATGTCTTGGGCATGCGGCACAGTTTTGGTGTGCTTGTTGACTGCTTGCAGAGGTGTCTTGTAAAGGGAATTTATAGAGCTTTTCTTCTCTCTAGAATTTCTCTCTCTATGATTTTTCTGGTTATGTTTTTCTCACCTCTCAAATGAATGAGAACCACTGTATTTATAGTGGTTTAATTCTCCTTGGTGGACTTTTGTAGTCACAGGCCCATTTGTGGGCTTACTTGTAGACTTGGCCCAAATTTGCTTCTTTCTGGGTTTAGGCATCCAGATAGCTTCTTTTTCTAATCCGAATCGACCCATATTTCTTTTATCGGGACAAAATAATTAAATTAAATTAAAATTTAGTATTAACTCAAAATAATTAATTTAGTTTATTTATTCGGCACATTAATAAATTTTCCGTGCCTACAAATTGCCCCCTCGAGACGTTGTTACGTGCGCCGCTTGAGTGTCCTGACGTGACGGGGTCTCGATCCAGTTTTGTTTGCTTGACCTTAAAGTCAATGAGCACCCTCACTTGTCACAAAGGTAGCTCTGTAATCTTTTGCCGTCACCCTGTCATTTTTTAGACTTAGTGGATGACACATTTTTTGCTTGACTTGAAAGTCGAAGTGCAACTTGACCTTTGATTGACTTGAAAGTCGATACGTACCTAAACGTGTCGTAAAGGTAGTTTCTGATTTATACGTCACCTTGTCTTTTGGACTTAACGGGTGACGCATTTTTTTTTACTTGAAAGTTGACGAGCATCCTAATTCACTACAAAAAAAAATCTGAATAGCGACGGAAAATTCCGTCGCAAATACCCTTAAATCCGTCGCTAAAAGGCATTTGCGACGGAATTTCCGTCACAAGCACTCCGTCGCAAATTTTCGTCGCAAAAGCTAGATTCTGCGACGGAAATTCCGTCGCAAATTTTTGCGACGGAAATTCCGTCGCAAAACACTATTCATAAAAAAAATTTTTTTTTTTTTTTTTTTTTTTTCATTTTATCATTTCGCGCGTGAATTTATCTCGCGCGATTTTTTTAACCGCATGTTTTTCCGCTTCAATTCCTAAGTCACATATTCAATGTAAGAAGTGAGGGATTCTATATAAACATAAGAAATGTGCTGTTTTTTTCCGATGTGGGATGGATTTGCGACGGAATTTCCGTCGCAAATCCATTAATCCGTCGCAAATATATTTTCCCGCGCGAGCCAAAAATTCCGCGCTAAAAAAAATTATTTGCGACGGAATTTCCGTCGCAAAATCCGTCGCAAACACTATTCACAAAAAAAAAAAAATTTTTTTTTTTTTTTTTTTTTTTCATTTTATCATTTCGTGGGTGAATTCATCTTGCGACGGAATTTCCGTCGCAAAATCCGTCGCAAAATGATGTATTGCGACGGAATGCAATCCGTCGCAAAACATCAAAAATTCCGTCGCAAAGTCAATTTTGCGACGGATTTGAATTCCGTCGCAACAAATCCGTCGCAAAATGCCTTTTTTTTTGTAGTGATTTGTCACAAGGGTATCTCCATTTTACTTGACTTGGAAGTCGATGATGAGCTCCGAACTTATCGTAAAGGAAGCTCCATTTATCTTGATTTTGAAGTTGATACGTACCCAAACGAGCCGTAAGGTAGTTTTGTAGTGATGACGTCACCCCGTTGCTATCTGACTTGTCGGATTTACGCTTAATTAAATTTAAAGAAAGTCATTCAAGTACATGGTACTCAAATTCTATCCGTACAAGCTTATTAGTGATTAGGAAAAAAATTCTATCAAGTGTAAGTCTTCTTATTTCTTTGGCTCTATGCCTTTGACTTCAGACTTTTGTTAGAATTAGGGTAAGAATAATATCCCACTCAAAGAATCAATAAACAACAGGTTTCCTTATTTTGATAGGAGTAGGGTTGGAGATGAGACAATACGTATATATACTCCCCTTACATCATACACACGGATCATAGATGCAAACAAACACCTTCCGACCGGTACTCTCCTTATCTTACGATGCTTTGACGTTAGAGTTTTCAAGGTGAGCTGTTTGTCCTTTTTTTTTTGTGCGAGCAGAGCTCCTGTTTTATCGAACATCGTCTTCCTTTGATTTGTCGTGTTCATCTTTACTATGCGACATAACTGACTGACACAAGTAAATCTTATTGTCTTTCTTCTTGCTTTTCACATGTAATATTGTAATGGATCCTTCTTTGCAGCCCTCCAGTACGTCTTTTTTTTTAAACTAGACTTAGCTTATCCATGGTGTCTTATAAGCCTTCATGATAATGATTTGTTTTACTCGGTGCTCGACCGCGTCAACTCAACTGGATTCTGATGTTAATTTATGCCAATGAGACAGCAAGGCGCTTGTTGGTAACAACAACAGGATGTGATGATGACGCCGAGTGTGTTCATGGGGCTACGTGAAGACGGTGACGGTAGGGTTGATCATCAACATGATGACAAGCAAGACAGATTTGTCAAATTTGGTTAGTCTTGAATGAATTTGGAGGATGCGTAATTTCCAAACATGTACTATGTAGCTTTGATACCCAGAATAGCGCCGTCAGCTTTGGCCAATCTCTTCGTAGGGGATTTTCATATTCTGCTTGTTACACTTAAGCTCTTCAAACAATTCTCCTTTCGTGGATAAAAATCTTCCTAACTTCGCTCTTCTTGATTTTGTATTGTTGAGACTTGCCCATGCAATTGACGCATGAACTCTCAAAGTCTAACTTGACTTTCCTTTTTTCTTTCTTTGAGTGCATGAAGATTTTATTTCTATTTGAATATAGTGCTCATATATTTTCTACCAACTTTGCTGTAAGCTTTGTCTTGTTGATTAATAATGATATAGGAATTGTCGGTTGGACTATCATGCAATTTGTCAGACGGATAAAGATTTGGAAGTTACTCCGGTCGGATCATTTCGACTCTCCTCGGAGTTGTCATGCATGCAATGTACCCGATCCGTCGATCGGAAGAGACTGCGAGCCACTCCGAGGTGGGTCATTTCGATTCTCCTTTGGGGTTATCATGCAATGTACCCGACTCGTCGACACAAAGAGACTACAAAATACTCCGGGTGGATCATTTCGACTCTCTTATGAGTTGTCATGCAATGTACCCGACCCGTCGACAAAAAGAGACTGCGAGCTACTCCGAGTTAGATAGGTCATTTCGGTTTCTCTTTGGAGTTACCAGGCAATGACCTAGCTAGCTCGTCGACAGAAAGAGACTGCGAGCTACTCCGAGCTAGGTCATTTCGGTTTCCCTTTGGAGTTACCACGCAATGAATTTAGCTCGTCGACTGCAAGAGACTGCGACCTGCTCCGAGCTGGGTCATTTCGGTCTCTCTTTGGAGTTACCATGCAATGAACCTAGCTCGTCGACTGCAAGAGACTGCGACCTGCTCCGAGCTGGGTCGTTTCGGTTTCTCTTTGGAGTCACCATGCAATGAACCTGAGCTCGTCGACACAAAGAGACTGCGAGCTACTCCGAGCTAGGTCATTTCGGTTTCTCTTTGGAGTTACCACGCAATGAACCTAGCTCGTCGACTGCAAGAAACTGCGACCTGCTCCGAGCTGGGTCATTTCGGTCTCTCTTAGGAGTTACCATGCGATGAACCTAGCTCGTCGACTGCAAGATACTGCGACCTGCTCTGAGCTGGGTCATTTCGGTCTCTCTAATGAGTTACCATGCGATGAACCTGGCTCGTCGACTGCAAGATTCTGCGACCTTCAGAAAAGTATAGAGAGCATGAACAATACTCATTGGATGGAGGTTCACTGTCATGGACAACTAAAGGATCACTGTCATCTAGAGGATTATATCCATACTTTTTGAAGAAACCAAGGTATGTTAAACAACAAAAGATGGAGATCATCATTTTTCTTAACTAAGGTTCGTCAGTGATTGACATGACTATGGATTTTAAGTACTTGGTTGATTTGAAGTTTATTATTTAGCCGTGCACAGTTTAAGCTCTTGCGGGCCAGGAGCGTTTTTTTTGTTATTGTGTTATTGTGTTTTTTTTTTTGGTGTGGCTGCATTTGAACAAGATGTTTGCTCAAATTGCCTACGTACTCGCAAAGGTGCCAAGGGTGACAACTTGCAAGATCAAGCCAACGTAGTTCAGAGAAGTGGTTTGGTGTTTGTTTGGTGGTTTGGCTGCACTTGAGCTACATGTTCACCCAAGTTGCCTACGTACCTGTAAAGCACGATATGTACTTCACAAGATCAAGCCGACGTAGTTCATGAAATATGGAAGGGTTATTTTTTGTGAGGGTTTTTTTTTTTTTTTTTTTTTTTTGTGCAGTTTGAACTCTTGCTTAGGAGATGGATTGCAGTTTACGCTCTTGCTTAGAAGCATTCATTGTAGAGGTTCAAGAATAGTAGCGTTTCAAAAACTTCCCATTGATTGGGCCTACATGCACGCCATCTTCATCTACGATTTTGTAGGCGCCGTTTGTGTAGACTTCCTTCACCACATAAGGGTCATCCCACTTAGAGGTGAATTTACCAACAGGCTTGTGAGAGGTGATGATTGGCCTTCGCACTGCAAGTACCAGATCTCCTGCTTGGAAAGAACGAGGGCGCACTTTTTTGTTAAATGCGCGTGTCAACCTTGCTTGATAGCATTGGAGCTTTTGTTGGGCCTCTAGTCTTTTTTCATCGAGAGCCTCTAACTCTGCCAATCTCAACTTATCATTTTCATCTTCTGTGAGTCCCTCCTTAATCGCGATGCGTAAGGATGGCATCTGCAACTCTAATGGCAACACAGCTTCCACTCCATACACCAAAGCATACGGGGTTGCTTGAGTAGGCGTTTTGTAAGTGGTACGATATGCCCATAATGTCTCGCCAATTCTTTCATGCCAGTCTCGTTTTCACTTTGCTACTACTTTTCTTAGCAAGTTGCAGAGTGTCTTGTTGAAAGCTTCAGCCAAACCATTTGCAGGAGCGTTGTACATTGATGATTTGTATTGCCTGAACTTGAACTTTTCTGCTAGACTTGTCATCAAATGGTTGAAGAATTGCTTCCCATTATCAGTTATGATTCGTTGAGGTATGCCATACCTAAAAATGATCTGGGTTCGAATGAACTCCACGACATTTTCTTTTTTGACTTCCCGTAGTGTGATGGCTTCTGCCCATTTTGAGAAGTAGTCAGTTCCGGCGAGAATGTACTCGTGCCCATTCGAGGCCTTCGGAATGAGTGGTCCCACAATGTCTAAACCCCAAGCTTCGAAGGGCCATGAAGAAACAGTAGGGTGTAATGGTTCTGGTGGTTGGTGTATGAAGTTTGCGTAGAATTGACAAGGTTCACACTTTTTCGCGAAGTCCATACAATCTTGCACCATGGTTGGCCAGTAATACCCCATTCTTTTTACTCGATCATGAAGTTTAGGCCCAGACTGATGCGCACCACAAATGCCAGAGTGAGCTTCATGCATTGCTTCACCAGCTTCATCTTTACTTAAACACCTCAACCATTGTCCTAAGAAAGAACGTCTGTAGAGCGTGTCTTTGTAGTGAAGAAACTTTGGAGCGCGTCGACGTATCTCAACCTTGTGTCTAGGATCATCAGGTAGCTTTTGGTGGTCCAAGAAGTCAATGATAGGTTGACGCCAGTCATCTTCATCAGCTGTGTAGACGCATATCATGTTTGTTGCATCTACATTTTCTTCTTCTTCAAGCAATGACACGTATTGCCCAACGATTGCAGACTGGAACTTGCATGGACTCTTCTGCCCCCAGTGCCAAAGTGGCTGCAAGGTTAGCAAGCGCGTCAGCCAACTTATTGACACTCCTCAATACATGACCAATATTAATGGAGTCAAGTTGATGAAGCAATTGTAGCGCCTGTCGATGGTAGGGAATCAGGTCTTCCTTTTTTACCTCGTATTCATCAAGGACTTGGTTGATCACCAGTTGTGAGTCCCCGTATATGTCCATATCCCTGACACCTATCTCGATTGCCATTTGAAGCCCAAGTATGAGAGCTTGGTATTCTGCCACATTATTTGAACACAAATGAGTGAGTGTGAATGAGTATGGCATGACATGATTTTGTGGAGATATGAATACAACTCCAGCTCCAGCTCCGTCCCGTCTTGCAGCACCGTCGAAGTACATCTGCCAAGGAGGGAGAACATCCACATAGAATATTTCTTCACCAGGTAAATCGTCTGAAAGTTCCCATTCTGCTGGGACTGGATGATCAGCAAAGAAGTCGGCAATAGCTTGACCCTTTATAGCCTTTTGAGGCACAAACACTAGGTCATATTGCTTAAGTAGTATTGCCCACTTTGCAAGTCTACCTGATAAGACAGGTCTGGAAAGTATGTATTTGATGGGGTCAGCTTTTGAGACCACATGTATAGTATGCGCTTGCATGTAGTGTCTCAACTTCTGGATGGCAAAGACTAATGCAAGACATATTTTCTCAATTGGAGAGTAATTCAACTCAGCTCCAACCAAGGTACGACTCAAGTAATAGAGCGCCCTCTCCTTGCGATCTTCGATTTCTTGGGCACACATTGCCCCCAGCGAGCGTTCCCGTGCGGCAATGTATAAGATAAGTGGCTTTCCTGGAACTGGTGCCCCTAACACAGGTGCGCTGGCCAAGTACTTCTTTATGCTGTCAAAAGCACTTTTGCATTTTTCATCCCATTGAAATAGAGCATCCTTTTTCATGAGATGACTGAATGGTTGGCAACGTCCAGCTAGGTTTGAGATAAACCTGCGAATGTATGCTAAACGTCCCTGCAATCCGCGCAACTCCTTCAATGTCTTTGGTTCTGGCATTTCATTAATAGCTTTAATTTTTGTTTGATCAATTTCAATGCCTCTATGCGTGACCACAAACCCTAAGAACTTCCCTGATGTGACGCCGAACGCACACTTGAGTGGATTCATTTTAAGTTGAAATTTTCTAAGTCTTTCGAAGACGGTCCGTAGGTCTTTGACATGGTCTTCTCTTTTCTTTGATTTGACCACAACGTCGTCGACGTAACATTCTATTGTTTTATGCAACATATCATCGAAAATCTTTTGCATTGCTCGTTGGTATGTGGCGCCAGCATTCTTTAATCCAAATGGCATGACTGTGTAGCAGAAGATACCTTTTGGGGTTCGAAAGGCTGTCGCTTCTTGATCTTCAGGTGCCATATGTATTTGATTTTAACCAGCAGTACAGTCCATGAAGGAAAGTGCTTCGTGACATGTGGTTGCGTCAATCATCAACTCTGTAACTGGCAAAGGAAAGTCGTCCTTGGGGCACGCATTATTAAGGTCTCTGAAGTCGACGCATATGCGTAGTTGTCCATTCTTCTTCCTGACTGGGACAATATTTGCAATCCAGGTAGGATATTTGACTTCACGGATAAAACCTGCCTCTATGAGTTTGTTAACTTCCTTTTCGATTTCAGGTACGAGCTCTGGCCTGAAGCGACGTTGAGATTGCTTCTTGGGACTAATGCTTTTTTTGATTGCGAGGCGATGGACTGCAATTTTTGGACTGAGTCCAGGCATTTCTTTGTAGCTCCAGGCAAATACGTCTTTGTATTCAATCAATAACTTGTAATACTCTTTTTCTTCCTCCTTAGTCAGTAGAGCACTAACATAAACTGGCCGAGGATCTTCAAGAGTTCCCAAGTTGAGTTCTTTTAATTCATCTACAGTCGATTGCCCCCCATCTTCAATGGTTTCAGGGGCCTCGTCAGCCTCAACATCTTCACTATCATCAGGTATCTCTTCTACCGTTATATGGTATGATGATGTCACAATTTCCGAGTCTTTCGGCTTCTTTGTGTTAGATGAGCTTGAAGACAAAGAAACAGGTTTTTTAACATCTTTTTGTTTGCCAGTGAGAACTATTATGCGCCTTCTTGCTTTTAGTGGTTCATGTTGGATGATATCCACAACTTGCAAACGCTTCATGCGAGAGGGCACTGCGCTTCTGAGATCATCACTTAGTCTTACTTCTTCTTCATTTGATTCCAAAGAAGTCGAGAGAGAAGGGCTTTCACCACCATCTTTCTTGTTGGCCCCTAGTGTGGGAAATCGGTATTACCACAATACAAATATAATAGGATTATAACGAAAAATAATAATTTGATTATCGAGTCATAAACGAAAACAAAGAAAAGGTATAGAAATCAACCTACGGTCCTAGCAATCGGCGTAAAGAACAGAGATATCAAGGTAGATATCCTCCTAATCGTTGCACCCAAGATGCTCCGAGAAATACCCTTGTGTTGCTAGAAGTTATCAAAAATTACAGTTAACTTTTGATTTGTGTTTATGTCAAAAGTTACTGTTAACTTTTGTCAGTTTGTGTGATGTTAGATCAGATGGAGGCTAGTGAGGAATTAGGTTAGAAAAGCCAAAACCCAATTTTTTCTTTTCTCCTGCTTCTCTTTTTCACTTCCACGGCTGGTAGGTTTTTATATGGGGAGATTCTTTCTCCTCATAATAACTACCCATTGACTAAAACCCGATAGTATCTGGATACTTTCGTTTTTGGTCATTTTAGCTTTTAATATAATGTGATATCTTATAATCGTCGTTTTACATGGACCGACATTATAATCCGTCATTAATTATAAATATCCGTATATTTATAATTTGCCAATTAATTATAACGGTTTATGTTTAATTAGCTTACATTATATACTATAATTAAATATAACTTTTTATATTCCATTTTACGAATTACAGTTAATTCGTCTCAGCTAACTTTCGTCTCATCATCACATTGACTAACCTTTTAGTCAAATACACTGACTAACCTTTTAGTCATATAATAGGGTATCAATATGATTATTTTCTCAAATAATCACATCTCTCAAACACATCCTATAGGTGTGACTTTTAGGGACCAGTTGATCACCGCCATCTGTATGACCATAACGTCAAACTTATCTAGCAAGCCAACCGTTATTGATAAACGTTAATCAACTGATTATTATACAAAGTATACCCTGTGAACCTACAGAGATTTATTTATGTTATTGCACTAACTGGAGGACACTAGCTCCAACAATCTCCCACTTGTCCGTACAAGTGTATGTGCGATAACCGATTCTCATATCCATAATAAATTTCTCCCACTCAATGTAAACCAATTTGCAAAGTACGTATTCACAAAGGTCGTAGTTTACAAGTGATCAGTATCAAGAGTGGTTTCCCCGACTAGAGAGTAACTTAACTGATAAACGAATCTATATTCGAGCATGGCCATGCATTTCAGTTACAGCTCCTCGAGTGGCCCTGAGAAATATCATATCCTGATAAAGGTTGGATATTTTCTTCAACTCGAATCTTGCAGATACAAGCGCCGTATGAAATGACCCAGTGAAAATCTACTTAGCCTCCTGTTACGGTCGACCATGAGAAAGAAACCAAAGTCACCCAAAAACTGCCTTTATCTCAAGAGACAATCGATAGTCAAAAGAATCGACTCTAGGAACACTATGATTTCTAAAATCACACGACCTGGCACCTAATGTTCCGAAACATTTAGGACTCCATAACGTCGTCACAAAATGTCCTGCGCAGTATCATTATAACTCGCATATGTGATCGATCAGTCAACAGTTTGACTTATGGCTCGTTGAACCCACCATCAATCGACGTCACAAAATAATTGCCAGAGTTATCAGCTCATGTAAGCAATTACGGACCAAAACAAATATAATGTAATTTAGTTCACTTTGTGGTGTTCAATGTTGTCCGTACAACCCACATGAAAAACAAAATATAAAACAAAACGATGATTTTATAGATAGTTTTTATGAAAAAGATACAGGTGTCTAATCCATACAAAACAACTAATACAACTCAGGAACACGTTTGATTCCCATGGAAATAACGTGCCCTTCATGTTTATCATATCTCAGTGGTTTAGTGAGAGGATCTGCTACGTTATCATCCGTAGCAATCTTGTCTATCACTATCTCCCTTTGCTCCACATAATCTCGGATAATGTGAGCCTTCCGTTGTACATGCTTAGACTCGTTATAGCTGGTGATTGGGTCATCCGAACTAGGAACTACAGTTAGTCCTTGTAAGAATTGACGCATCCATATAGCTTCCTTCGCAGCCTCTGAAGCAGCATAGTACTCGGACTCAGTCGTCGAATCTGCTATAACAGTTTGTTTGGAGCTTTTC